>VZTB01013787.1:7568-28249 GCA_013397245.1 Thryothorus ludovicianus | reverse complement strand
GGCTAGTTGCTGAAGAATCTGAAGGCACTCATATTGATTTGATTGACCTAAAAGAGAGGCACAGCCCTCATTATTTTAAAAATGCTTATGCACATAATTTTTCAACAATTTTGTGAAGCTGATTTTTTAAACAGCCCTGATTCAGAGTATGAAAATGCAGAGTTCATGAAAATAAATGCATGCCAAAATCACTGAAATTTCAGACTTAACAGTTGTTTCAATGGAACGTAATGAATCCATTTAACCCTGACCAATATTGTCACTAGACTACAGCAGGAAAGCACCTACAGTGTTTTCATTTTTTTGTATTATACACAGTAGGTTTTATTTCCAGTAGTTCATACAGCAAAATGTCACCAGCAGTACTGCATGGCCACTTTACTCTGAGAAAGAATTACTTACAGAAGCTTCTCTATTAATATGGGATATTGACTATACATTTCTTTATCTCACTTTGTGCAAGAAAATGTTCTTACTAACTCTAGGCAATGGGGTTTTGTACGTTTTTTGCTTTTCTCTGAATTGTCACTTTAGATATCCAGATCCTGGAGGACAATATTACCTGAATTAGTACCTGTGCACTGTGCAAAGACATTAAAAAAGCAACAGTGATGTTGAAATTTCAACAACATATTTTAACGATGCAAAAAGGTGCCCTCACTCCAGAATACAGAGTATGTTTTAGAAACACCTGAAGAGATCATATGAAACAATTTCATCAAAAACTAAACCTGAAGCTGGAGACCATATGACCAAATACAGACCCCACCAAGTACAATTTTAGAAGAGCAGAGTTTAAGATTAGTACCCATGGAAAAGTGTTTTTACTAAACAATTTTCCGATCTATTTAATATTTTGAAAAGGAATAAAAATGTCATAAGTGGAATACAAATGGGTCACATTTTGTTGAAAAATTAAAAAATTAAGTACACTTCATGTCAAATAAAGGGGAAATCTGTGAGGAACATGCTGATGAACATTAAATACCAAGATTTCCATAACAGAGGTATGAAAGAAGATTATAGCACAAAAAAAAGCAAAACGTCTTCCCCCCACCACCACAAAAACCCCAACAAAAAAACACAAAAAAACCCCAAACAAACACAAAAAAACCAAAACAAAATAGAAAAAATGTGAGAGGGATCAGAATAAAGAAGCCTCTACATTTATTTGGAAAATAAATACAATCTTAAATGGACATTGTCCATTGTAATGTTTTACCTTAGAATTTGTTATAAAAATGCCAAAAGGAAAAGGAAGGAAGAGAACTCTACAGAACAGCTGTGACAGAAGCTGATGAATGCTGCCTTCTCTCCATCTGCCTAGGATCCAGTGGGATTACACACCCCTCTCCCCTACTCAGGACCTAGGTACTGTTAACAAGTCTGTACATCAATTATTAGAGAAACATCAGAAGTGTCAATGCGTGGGGTTTTTTTCCCTAACTTCAAGATAGGCTTTTTTTTTTTAAAGTTAAGCAATTTTGTGCTTATGATTATGTGCATTTATTGGAAATATGTGCAAAATTTTGATTAAGTTACCTTTTCAGATATGTGAATGCTAAAAAAATTCATTCCTTTTCATACAAAGTAGATAAAAGAACACTAGCTTAGAAAAGAATGTTTTTAACTAAATTAGGAGATATAGCTGAGATCAACAACAGTCAAGCTCCTCAATGAGAGAAGGAAACAAGCAGTGACTTTTAAAGACTGTAATTTACAATTAAAATCAACTATATAAATGGAAAATGTGATATAACATGAAGCTCGACATAAAGTTGTTCAGTGCATATAATTACACCAATTACATTTAGAAATTGTATTTACTTGCCAAGAAAGAAATAAGAAATTTAAAGGCAATTGTATAAAGTGACACTACACAACCTTCTCATTCAATCTTACTGAATATAGAATTATAGCAAGATAATATTTTAAATACTTCAAAAGGAAGGCCATCAACTTCTAATTCAAAACACTAGCAAAATAAAACCTGCAATTTTCATGCTCTGTGATTCTCAGTGGGCAACAAAAACATTTAACAATTATAAGAAGTCTTTTGAGTTGTGATATACTGGTTTCAGATGAATCTAGAAAGGGAGGTCAATGACACCTTCTTGATACAATTACTAAAATTAATTTCTTTTGCCAATTTTCAAACAAAAGCACATTATAGATTGTGGATCAAATTAATTTTTCAGGAATGTCTGAAGAATTACAATATCCTTACTTCAGGTTCACTGAAGGGTGGTATTTCAATAGATCAGAGAGGGAGATGAGAGAGTGATATACCCTGGCTCTATAGGATCAGATTTTCAAAGCTGTCTGAATGTTTATCTCTTTTTCAGATACACTGTCAATGATCTTAACAATCTTTTCAAGTCTGAAACTATGACGGTAAAGACAGAAGAAACGCACATTCAAAATTATATTGAGAAGGTGTAATATATCATATTCAAAATTATTTGAGAATGAAAAAATTTGCTTCTGCAAACCAAAGCAGTTTTGCATATTTTGTTTAAGAAAAAAATTTTCAGAAGTATCAGTTTCTAGCTGCCTATATCTTGAGACACATAAATGTAGGCATTTCCTTTTGAATGGCTACCCAATAAAACTCAAAATCATAAGTAAGGTATATACAGTTACACTCATCTGGTGTAAGATATCTCAATCAAAGCGTGCAGAAATCAAGACCTATATTACCGCAGGCATGACAAGTGATTTTGACAGATTATTATCTGGACAGAATCATTAGGAAACAAGATTTTATTCAAGTTCTATAGCATACCAATGGTCTTTGTGCTTTTAAGTCTCTGTCAACCTTTGGTTATTTTTCAAATGATGGCATTATGAAACATTCCAGTCTACATCCTGGTCTTAAATCATCACATATTGGCAATCTAAAGAAGGAAAAACAACTAAAACTAAAGGAAGTCAACCAAAGAAAACACTTTAAATATTCTCAAACATGGAATTATTCTAGTTTTTATTTTTTATTATAAAACTAAATCTCTGAGTAAGGGTGGGTTTTGAAGACCAAATTTTGAAATTTCAGAAGTTTTTAGATGAGACTTTTTGACATAAAATCAAACAGAAATCTTTGTCTGTCTTCCAAACCAGAAAATGTACCAAAATTAACAATTTTTTTCATAGCAAAATCCGTCTGTTTCATTCTTGCACATTTCAGTACAGAACACTCCGATGAAAAAATCCCGAGCTCTACATTTAGGGCTTCCTTCCTGTTTAGTTTGCTCTTCTTCAGAAATACTGAGAATAGACTAGACTGGTCATGCTAGTACGTGATTCAGAAATCCTTTGTGCCATAGAGAGATAACAAGAAACATTTTTGATTTTTCCCTCCAATAAAAGAGAGAAGTTGTTCCAGGAATAGTAACACCTGCATTTTTCAAAAAGTGCTGTTTCTGTCACCAGTAAGTCATGAAGCAGAGAAGAATTACAATACAAAAGAGTAGCAGATGCCATTGCCATATTCCCTGAAGGTGAAATTGAGGTAATGGGGATAGATTAGATGACCTTTGGAGCTCCCTTCTAACCTTATTTCCTACAGACTATGATATCTTCACCAAGTTCCAGAGAGAAGGCAGATAAGAGCTGATTTCTTTGGGGAGGTATTAGTTAGACTACAACTACAAGAGAATCACTGCAAGAGTAATCGGATATATAATTCCACATAACAAAAGTACTGACATTTCCACGGAGACACACTAAGTCTAAGAAAGGCATTTCAAAGAATAATAGAAAGTATCAGGTGATATGACTTAGGAATACCTGAAATTTTGTCTTGTATTCTAGTTGCTTAATGTTGTTGGTTATTAATTTTTGGCTGAGATAAAGATGAGGTTTGGAGATTTGTAACTTTTCAGCAGCTTAGTTTTCAGATACAGCAAAACTACTCAAAAGCTTTGGAAAAGTACATGTTTAACGTAACAGAATAATTACTCAAACCAGTAAGCAATAGATATATCTCTAGTGTTGATACGGACTCTGCTCTGGCTCCCTCCCACATTTGCTGTGGAAGGTTTTGTGTATTGAGTAAAAGAAGTATAACTTCTGTCTTTACAAGTTTAACAGAGTTTAGTTATCTGACTTTGGCTAGCCATCCTCTAGACACTCCTTACAACCCTTGTCTTCAAAACCCCTGACCCCAGAAACTGACTTGAATGTAATCCTCTGTGAAGACACATTTTCTCTTTCCGGGCTGATACATCAGTCTTACCCAAATTGGAATGACTTTCTCCTCCTGATATGAGAGAGTCCTTGTGAAGGTATGGCCAAGCATGGAAAATAGCTCCAGAGGCTGTCACTTTTAGAAAGAGGCAATGCTATTGAATTTATATACCTCTGAAATTGTTCTTAAAGTGCAAAGCCTGTGGCAATTTAATTGTTTCTTATTTAAACTACAATTGAATACGGAAAAGTTCTATTGCTCCAAAAGATTTAAGTTGGTTTTTCTGCAGTTTGTTGCTGGAAAATGTATTGCATTTTCTGTTTAGCAATTTGCATTAGCCATTTGTAAGACTGATATGGTCCAGAAATGCCTGTTGTTTTGAACAGCTTTTTATGACACTAATGGCAACACGTTTTTAGAGAACATGGCTGGATAAGCTAATACAGTATTATACTGACACCACTGATATTCATAGAATATGATAAGATTAAAAACGTGCAAACAGTGATAAAGCTACGGTAGTAAGGAGAAATGCCCTTTCCGTCCATTCTAGAACAGCTCCACCAGATGTTGCCAGAAATTGCCAGCTTGCTTGCTTTTGTGGCTAATACTTTGCATGCTGCTTAGGCCATCAGTGACCGTACAGCATATTTCACTTTTACACAGATGTTTTATTAGTGGATTAAGTTTTCTAAAAGGTGACTCGATTGCTTAAAATGATCGACTATTACCCCTGCATGACAAATAAAACTTATAACCTTATTTAGGAATTTATATGAATTTCAGTAAATCATGGCCTAATGATATCTTCACTTAAGACATTAAAAAGGGCAAATAAAGACATGAAAAAAAGGCTGGTTTTATTCTCTGTGCAGCACTTAGAGAGTACACTTGTCTACACAATTAACAGTGAACTGCTGCAATTGAAGGAGAACCTTCTCCAGCAATACTGAAGGAGAAAGCTTTTGTTAAAGTCATCTTGGTATAAAAATAAGGGAATAGGAAGAAAATCACTCAGGACACAAAATACCCTGGTTTAAAACAAATACATGGCCAGCCTGATGCAAAGGCAGACAGATGAGGAGGAATGTTATGAATTGAAGAGATGCTTTGCAATGGTTTTACCTTGCAGTGCATAACCCTCCCTTTACAAAGTAATGTAGGCTCCATGTGTTTGAACCTGACTCCTCAGAACTAGATCGATTCCTAGTTGTCAGGTCTTCCTGCTGCCGCCTGTTGTGCAGTCTGTTTCCCTGATTTTCTTTTGTGTTTTGCCTTTCCTACTACAGACCTTGTGTGCATGTGCACTCATATTCCTTACCCGCAGGAGGCAGGACTCTATTCATTGCAAGTATCACCACATGCCGATATACTTAAGTTATGATCTTTAAACCCTGAAACTGCCTTGTTATCTTATCCAGACAAATAACCTTCTAGTACTTATTCTTTCACTATTGCTTTCAGGGAAAACAACACCCGCCCACTTTCCTCTGTTATAACTCTTCCAAGTTCGTGCCAAGCATTCAACAGAAAAACTCTTCCCACACATTTGACAACTATGCGTAAACAAAGCACATCTTACATCACTCCACAGCTATTTTCAACCACTTACTTGAAGCCATCTAGAGAAGAAATGGCAGTTCCCATGACACCATATCACCTGATGTGAGGTGATAGTTCTATGATATTTCCATCATAGAAATATAGAATGGTTTGAGTTGAAAAGGACCTTAAAAAATCATCTTCTTCCAACCCCCCTGCCATTTCACTTGACCAGGTTGCTCAGAATCCCGTCCAACCTGGCTTTGAACATTTCCAGGGATGGGGCATTCACAGCTTCTCTGGGCAATCTGTGCGTCCCCACCCTCACAGTGAAGAATTTCTTCCTAATATCTAATCTAAACCTGCTCTTGCTCTCTCAGTTTGAAATCATGTATCCCCATACTTGCCTCCCTGCAAATATGGAACTATCTAGCTCTCTAATACCATTTTATAACATAATTTTTAATCTTCTTTTAAACAATGTCAACAGGTTGCAATTATCTTCTGCTAAACAGTCTCAGGGAAGCCTACTGTAAGTCTAACAAGTAATCTACCTTTCTTCTAGCAAGTAAGTGCAACAGCATAAATGCCTCTTCTGAGGGGAGAAATGGGACAACAGTAATTTCTTGTCCTTCTTGGCAATTTGGGTGATAATTTCAGTATTTGTGACAGTTACTGACAACTGCTTTACATTATATTTAATGTGAAAATAGAATGAAGTGTTTCTAGATAATTTATTGGATTTATTTATTTGTATATAGTTTTCAGATATTATTTGGACATTTTAGAGAAAGCTATTTGCCAATAAAAAAAAATCTGCTTGGGTGAAGAACTTTTCAATACACCAAATGGAAAGCCACATTACTATGAGCTCCCATCTTAATCATCTCCCACTGACTTTTACTGTACCTTGTTGTTCTGGCATATAGCCCACATTGTACCAGTGAACAGAAAACACCGTAATGATTTAAAACATTAAACAGTATCTTAATCAGAGTTATATGCATATCATATAGCATGTAGTAAGATAAAACACATGCATGTTACATATATATAAACACACATTTTGCTTACATACACTAAAAATGTATACATAAACCTTTGAATTTACCGTAGTGATTTTTCAGAAAAACTATATAAACATGGCTGAAATCAAGAAATCTTCTAAAATGCATCTTAAAATGCATATGAAATAGCGATTTAGAGGTGATTTCTCTAAGCTCACAGATTTAATAGTGCATTGCCAGGCTTAGATAACACTGACGTAAGCTCAATAGTTAGTACATGCTAATGCCAATTCACACAGACAGGAATTCAGGGCAATCATCCAGCCCCAAAGGAGGATAGATGTGGAAGAGTTTTGCCTGCCAAATTAGTAATGTCTCTGATACAAGCACATGAGGTGACAGAAAGGACACTCCACTGACATGCATCACCTTTACTGGGGTAAAAACTCCCCTGTCAACAAAATTTTCTCTGCCAATTACTTATGTTGCATTTTATACAACTATGCAGCACAAATGAAAAAAAAAAAAAAAGAGTAAAGAATTAAAAACACAAGCCAGGGCTTTTAACTTTCAAAATAAACCAGAACTTCTGCATAATGAGGGATGTAACTTTCTATATTATGTAACTTCTTCCTCTGTCTCTAAGCAGAATTTTCCTGGAGCTAAGCAATGAGGGGTATTTTCTATTGGAAAAGTGAGGTCAAATTCATTGTTGTGTTCATTATCTGTTTTTAAGTAACTGATATTTTAATAACTTGCACAGAATTTTACTTATGTGTCATTTATTGGGGCCATTGTAATTAAATTGTGCAAACAGTGAAGCAAAATGGGAAGATTTATGACATCCTCCATGTATCAAAAAACGGCACAAGAATAGCTTTTCACAATGTTTTCCTGGTGTCAGAAATAATCCAGCCAAGCTTATGATTAATTTTTACACAAGATGTTACTGAAAGATTAAAACTGTTGTGATATCCAGGGTGTGAAAGTTAACTTGGTTCACTCACAACAAATCTGCTTTAAGATGATGTAATCCAGGACTGATTCTCCTAATTGCTTAGCCACAGGCCATAAATGTGTCAGTTCTCTCTTCTTGATTGTTACTGTAGTACAGTGATAAAACCACTAGAACACAGTGGCTGACTAAGGCTTTGGTTGCTGGTCACACGTGTTAAAGCAGATTAAAAGTTGTTGAAAGGTCGTATTTGCAACTGAAGTCGAAGAAATAAGGACAATGCTGGTCTTCGCTTGACAACCCTTACTGTGAAGAAATTCTTCCTGATGTCCAACCTAAACCTCCCCTGGCTAAGCTTGGAGTCATTTCCTCTCATCCTGTCACCTGTTATCTGGGAGAGGAGGCCAACCCCCACCTGGCTACAACCTCCTTTCATGGAGTTGTAGAGGGTGATAAGGTCACCCCTGAGCCTCCTCTCCTCCAGGCAAAACAACTCCAACTCCTTCAGCTGCTCAAAGCCCTCACTCTCTACACCCTTCCTCAGCTCTCTTGTGTTCTCTGGACATGCTCCAGCTCCTCAATGTCTTTCTTGTAGTGAAGGGTCCAGAACTGAACACAGAACTCGTGTGGCCTCACTGGAGTCACATACAGAGGAAGAATCACTTTCCTAATCCTCACATCTTTCCTCCAATAACATAAACTGATACAATTAAAGAAAATTTAAAATAGACAAAAATGTCTGAGGACAAGGTACACACCTTCAGGATTCATCACAAATGAAAGAATTACAGCTGATGAGGACTATGATCTCCAACTTCTAATGTTTTCCTGATAACACAATTTCTTTTCCTTGGAGGTCTCTTTTTAATGATAGCCTCACAGAACTAACCAAACCTGCGTGGTGGAAGGAGGCTTTATAGTCTTGAGGCAAAATCTGTGTCCATTGTTATCAGCATTTCATTGTGCTTGCTCGGTATCTTTACAGTGCTCAGGTGGGCACCCACTCCTGTTACCTGCTTTCAAATAAATCCACAAAGAAAAAACTGTGATTTCCAGTAAACTACTGCACTGCTGTTCTATGGTCAACCTTTTCAGACTAGTGACATTCCATGAATAAGAGGTATGGGCTTTTCTTGTAAATAAATCCCAACATTGTCCACACCACTGCCAACTTGGAAGCAAATGATCCTGACTAAGCAGTCACGGATAGCAGGGAGTTTGGATGAAAGTGGGCTCCTCACTGCTGGGTGCAACAGACAATCAAGCCATGGTGCCAAACAGGGTGAGTAACCCACACAACCTCCTACCTCCACAGCGAAGAGGAGAAAAAAATTCTGACTTCTCAGCAAGAATTGAACTCATGTGACATATGTCAACAACACGCAACTGATAGTTCTAAAAGTTCATTGAAATTCCAAAAACTGTATTAAAATGCCTGAATAGAAAAATCATTAAGAGAGTCAAAATTGGGAAGTGAGACATTAAACCACATCGTGAAGGCAGAGAGAGACTGATGGCAGAACGAAAAGTCAGGGAATTTAAAAGTGAAGCTATGATGAGTCTACACATTTGCTACATAAACGATGGCACACAACCCAAACTCAAAAACAGATCTGATATTTTTAAAAGGCTAGTTTCATAACATGAAAATAATTCTAAGCTATATCAGACTGAGAAAATAATTTGAACACAGAAATGGTCACATGAAATGAAAGCTGTTTAGAATTCTTGTTTCTAATATCCACAAACCCAATTTTTTAAAATCCAAGAAAAATCTAAACTAATTTAAAAACAGTTTAAAATTCTACTATTTAAAGAAGATGCTGAAGCTAGGAAATGTATCAAATTTATGTGAGGAGCAAATAAATGAAAAAAGAAATCAATTGTTGAAAGATTTAAGGATAATTTAAATGAGTTTCAAGGCATACCAAGAACAACAGACGATCTATAAATTGTATCCACCACAAATCATGCAGAAGAGGTCGAAAAGTTCAATAAATAATTACTTTCTGCATTTAGGAAATAACACAGGATAACCTTCTCTGATCAAGTGATGAGGATATAGTACCTTTGCAACAGTATCTCAGGGACATATTCCATGACAGCTACTACACTCAGATATTTTTCAATCAGTATACACACAGCTAACTCATAGCTGAGAGTTTTATGATAGCCTAGTGGTTCCTTCATCAATTAATGCTGATCTTTAATATATCTCAGAAATGCAGAAAACTGGATGAAAACCAGTACAATATCAGTATTCAACAAATGGCAAATGAAATAACCCAGGTAGCTTCAACAACATGATATTGGCCCTAGAGACAGTAATGGGATGGTCAGTACAGGATTTTTAATAATAAGAAATTAAAGGAGGACAATATAATTAATGCTAGTCAATATAGCTTAATATCTGATAAAGGGTGTGCAGATGAAGCTTTTGTAAAGCAACAAATATTTGGATTCTAAAATAATATTGACAGAAATTCAGCATGGCCCAAACAAAGAAGGTCTCAAAATGGAACTTACTCTATTGAGAACATATATTTTTCCTGAGACTCCAGGGTGGTGTATTTTTGACCTTAGGTCACTTAACATCTTCATCTGGAAACATAAAATCATTACAGATATAATTTGCAGATAACGTAAAAGCTGATGTCAGGGATAATAATGAAGAAGACAGTTCAGAGGTACAGTGTGGTCTGGATTTCTTCATAATCTGGATGCATGAAAGCAATTTGTGGTTCACAGCAACAAATGTAAACATAAACTCATATACCCAGGATGAAAAGAACTCTGTGAACACTTCTGTGGTGGGAGACTCAGTTCTTCAAGGGGTTAATGTATTCCTATTTGTGGTCTGAGAATATTGCCTACAAAAAGGCAGTACACTTCCTTCCTGGCTAATATGGCTGCTAGTAAATATTGGTGTAAGTGCTGAGGACTGCAGTTCAAGAGGTTTCAAAGAACAATTATGAAAGTCAATAAAGGCCTGTTTAAAGAAGAACATAAAGGAGATGTAATAGTTTTGCTAGAAGGTGAGAAGGGAGCAATAGAGAACTGAGAATGTACAACAGCCTACATGGGGAAAAACACCCTGGTAACAGAGGTTCCTAATTGGAAAGGCACGTTTTAAAAGATTCATTGGCTGACAGCTGAAATTAACAAAAACCCGACAAAAATATCAAATATAAATTTGTCAGCAATGAGAAGTAACTGCCAATTATTTTGGTGGCTTGTATGTAATTGAAAAATTCATTAACTTTTCTGGAGATGCTTTGACTTTATTCAAACAAAATTCAGGAAATTCTCAGTCTGAGAGGCTTGAACAGGGAGCTGAATTGACTGGCCACAAAAGTTCCATGAAAATGTTAACACATTGGAAAGCAGTAAAGTCAAGAAAGCAGAACTCCAGATTAATAGAGAGAATAACCCACTGCCCTTAGCACTGCCTCTGATAGGTGGCATTGACTCAGGCAATTCAATGTTCTGGTCCCACATCTCCCTTCATCATTTAGAGACAACAGTGCTTGTAAAAGATTAAATATGTACAATTTTCTTATTTATGCTCAATATTCTGGCCTCATATAAATAGTTTAATTGATCCAAAAATGCAGCATTTCCTTTCCTTAAAATCAATACTGCTAGTAAAAATAACAAGCTTCTATTAAAATGGCCTGGGAGGGAATGCATGTTACACCCAGCCTCCAGAAATAACTCTTTAATGTATTTCATGGAGGGGACCAAAGCAATTCAGCAGATTATTCCTTCCTCTTTCTCTAGTGGCCAAAATTTCCAATAAATAATTTTTTTTTAGTGATATTTCACTAAACTGGAAAGTACCTTGCACAAATAGGAGTCTTACTGCTTATTAGACAAATATCTTAATATCACCTTTTATTTTAGAGATTTAAACTTATTTACACCTATAAAACAGGAGAACTAAGGCAGATGCCATGACCATTCTGCAAGTCACCTATCTTCAAAACTACTCATCACAGGCTGGCTGCCTCTGACTATGGTCACATCAAATTTGTGATTAAGTCTTTAAGAGCATGGTATAAAATATTTCAACTATCAGATTAGGAAAAATTAGGTTGATTCTAATTGCAAAAGTTATCACTCAGAAACATGCAACACTTGAAACCTAATTTTACTATGGCAGATAGATGTACCAAATCCTTTTCTTGCTTTTTTTCCTGATCTGGGTATGATCACTTTTTGCAGGTATGACAAAATATTTCCTACAGAAAAATAATATTGTTTCCTGGAATATTAGTTTATATACTTTAAATGGCAGTCAATCTCCTCTGTGTTATACTGCTTGTGGTTCTTAGAATAATGGCTAAAAGCTCCAGGTGATTGCTCATTTCTCTTATTTATTTTTTTTTTAAATCACCATCCTTAAAAAAGATGAAGAATTCTTACTGAGAGAAAATAATAGTTGAGAATATAAAATTCAAATAAATAGCACCAACAGTTTCAACTGAACACTTGACATCAAGATCTAAATACAGGGTAAATATTTAATCTGGTGAATAAACATGGGTTTAGATGTAGGAGTTTAATCTTAGGCATTTAGAAGGAAATATTCTAGCCATTCCCCTTAAATGCTGAGTATTTAATATTAACACATATTAAAAGTTACAGACATGCTAATTTTAACACCTACATGTTGACAACTTCAATTTATTTCTAGTAACAGTTGGGATTTTGTTTGCATTAAAGTACAAATTTAAAGTCAGCTAAAGTCAGCTTACTTCACTTTTATTTCTTTAGCTCCTTTTACAACACAGTAGCAGTCAATCCACAAAAAGGAAATGTCTCTAAAGTATCACATAGTTTTAAAAGAACAGTCTCATCATGATATCCTGCTCTCTTGCTTCAATAGCCTAAGGCAGTTTAATTATGGCAGACTTCATCTTAATTCTTATCCCTTTCTCTTCATCCCCTTTTTCCACATCTATCACAATCCATTTGAATTAGAATCAAAGACTACAAAACGTTTACAAGACTGTACAAGCTGAATACACCTTTCCTAATCTGAAATGGTCTCAAAACCATTGTAATGTTTGTACAGGTGGGATTGAAAGTTGCCGTCCAGGGCTTTGGAAATCAAATGCTGAATAAATTCTTAAATTTCCTAAGTGCTTTATGTTATCAATAGCCACAAGAAACAATGTCACTTCATAGAGATCAAACATAGTTAAAGGCATATTTTAGCAACAACTGCTTAGAGCAGCAAAAAAAGAGAGAGAAAAGGTAGGCAGAATCACTGGGAGCTGTATTGCTGAACTCTGCAGAAGGCTCCTTCAAATAAATATTTCAAACCTTTACATGAATATTTTAAGCATGACAACTACACATAAACACACAGCCAAAGTGCTCAAATCCACTCAAGAAAGACTATTAAGTCATCAACCTGCTCCTGACAGGATCCACTGAATATGGCAACAGTGAGAAGTCAGGAGACAGTTGGAATCATTTCAAGACTGCTAATTTAACTTGTCTTAAAACCAACCAATGCTCAACGTGTCATCATCAATGTCATCTCATCGCAGTCTGAAAAGCCTTTGACCTAAAGCAAAAAGGTCCCCAAGTGCCACCCTTCTTGTCTACTGGTTGAAAATCTAATTGGTTCTGCTGACAGGCTTGGGAATTGGTAGGAAGGCTGTTCAGTTAATCTCCAAGGGCCAGCAAAGAGCTCAGTATCCATCTCTGAGCTTTGCTCCCTGGCTGTCGTAAAATGACTCTGATGGTAGTGCAAGCTCTTATGCTTCAGCTGTCTTCTGACTTCTGTTAAGTCAAATCCAATAAAGTTTGTCACTCAATAATCTGAGAGCTACCCAACAAAACCTCTTTGATCAATAACAGCTTGCCTGCTTGCACTGAGGAAGGTGACCTATTAAAGATTAAAAACACACCTGCTGCTTGCAGCACAGAACATCTTTTTTTACTTTTACATAAAAATTCATCCATTAAAATGAGTTTAACTGCTACAACTACATATAAATATTACATGCCAAGAAGCTAAAATAAGATTAAAAAAATATTTTAGCTATATTACAGTGCTTTTATTAAATTTGAGTCATTGCTTTTCTTAGAATCAGAAAGACCTCATCCAAAAGGCCTCTCACCACCCACTTGTAACTTTTATTTTAGATGCCTCTGTACATTCTTCTTTGCTTTAAATTTTCTACCTGCTAATAGCAAACAGCTCTGTTTTAGTGACAGTCCAGTAATCTAATTTGTTTCTGCCTATTTGCTTATGCCAGAACACAAATACTCATGTTGCCAGGAAATGCAATTTAAAATTTTAATTATATACATCTTCCCCTCTATTTGAGAAATTTTCTTGAACTGTAGATACATTTTATCAGAGGCTATGATCAACAAGTGCTTTACAAAGCCCTTAGAAAAATAAGATTAGCTGATTTTTGTTTTTGATGTTAAATTTCTTCTAAATGATCAGGTATTAATTGAGCTACCTTATCTGATATTTTACAGAAAAGGAGAGATGGATATAGGTAAACAAAGAATGTAATTAAAGGTTTAGTACTCATTAATAAATTCCTGAGGGAGCAAATAGCAAACAATAAACTCGTCTGACTGAACCATCATAGACTGTTTAGAATGGGTTATCAATCTCCCAGAAAATCACAGAGACCCTCAGAGCAGTAAATTCAAGATACATCAGGTAAGCAGTGTATCTGTTGATTGTCATGATTTGTTTAACCTGGTGTCCTTCAGGCATTCATTTAAAGGAGTAAATAGCAGCTAGAGAGTGCCATGACATTTCAAAGCAACTAGGAGATACAGATCTGTATCTTCAATCAAAATTAAACAAATATTTGTTTCTAAATTCCCTAAATTGCTCAAAAGAAGAGAACAAGATTATAGTTCTGGAAAATGTAGATATTTGTTAGAGATTATGCTGTCATTAATTACTACTTCCCAATAAAGTAAAATACTAGTCTATGGATGCTGAGACTAGATGAACATGGAACAAAAATTACAGATTAAGTAAATCTCCTTCAGTATCTGCAAAGCAGTCTGAAATGACAAACTGATACAGTCAGGCACCAAACAATTGCCAAAAATAAATCCTTTACTGTGGACAGCAGAGACACTCAGTAAGGACTACCTGTGCCAAGTGCTTCTTGCAGCTTTGCAAGGCTCCTGTCCTTGCTGCTCCTGAAGGGGCCCAACAGGTAGGTGTCAGGCTGCGTTGACAGTCAAGACTCCTCTTGGTAACAACAAGGCTACAGGCTCTGAGCTGTCAGAAACACTTGCCTGTCCAGAAACATTAAATGCACTCTAATAAGGACAAAGCCTGGGGTGTGGGTAGAGGCACCATCCAACAGTGCCTCCAAAAAATTTCACCAACACAGACTAAACTTTGAGTAGTAGATTCCCAGCAAACCCAGTCTAAAACACCCACAACCTAAGGCACAGATAAATGCAAGTGACAATCAAAAAATGTCTTGACCATTACAGTCATAAAGTCTCTTGTAGAAAACTAATCTGTCAGAGTCAGATCTTGGTGTTACAAGTATAACAGGAGATAATGAAGACAAATGCTTTTATTACACATTATAAAACATATGCTTTGTCTATGGAATATCCTAAAAATATATATCAGACTGTAGCAAGAACTTCACAGAAAGTTCAGCTCAATAAACCCTGCCAGTTACTCATCAATTCAGTGGATGCAGTCAACTGCATTTGTTCTGCTGGGCTTTCAGTAGGGGAAATCAGAGAATATTTTCACCTTTTCCCATTATCCAAAACTGCCAGCAGCCTAAACCAAAATCACTCTTCTTCTGCATGACCCTCTAAGTATCTGTGAGGAAAGGAATAAAAGGCATTAGAAGACTGATACAGAAAAGAAAAGAAGATCTGTATAACTATTCCCATTGTACTGAGCCTTTCCATTTCACACATTTCTAGCAGCCAGAAGTGGCCAGCTTGGCTTCTGCCTTTGAGAAACTGTCGGTATTTATCAGGTAAACACATACCATTTTCATGCTGTTAATTAATCAGTGTTTTCTTTTCCATGTTGGAAAGCCAGAATTGTGTTAGGCTTCTAACATATCACAACATTGCGGAACTTATTTATGCCCCGGGGGCTCATCAAGGGTCTGTGCCCACAGGATCTCTTTCTGAAGTAGTTCAGTGGTGTGTAGTTATTGATGAAGAAAATTATAATGAGGAAGTGGAAGCTTAAGGTAGCTAGATGTCTTTTTTGAACACTAGATGGTATCGATGTCTGCATGATTTGATAGTTGGTAGATTACATTACTTCATTTTCTCCTCCATAATAAATAACTGCTATTCATAAATACCTATTTGCGGCCTGATTTGCAAAGTTGCATGGCACTTGTAGTTAAGTAAGAGGAAGCTAGACAAAGACCAAATAAAGTGTTGTGGAATGCTAAGTAGCTTAAAAAAACACACCTTACACATGTCAACTTGGGCATTCAAAATATAGGCTGGCACTTTTCTCCGTGGCTCATTCCTCTTTTAATAATGTCATCTCACCTCACAGGGGCTTTGTGAAAATTAATTAATTACGGTTTGTGAGGCATTCAGATGCTAATGATAGCTACAATGGAAAGAAAGCCTATGGAGAAATTAATAGTTTTGAATTCAATGTAATGATTGAATGTGAACACCACATGTGGGTCACATATTGGCCAATAAGAATAACAGAAAACATGAATAGCTGCTCATTCACTGATCTCTGTTACTATGTTCACTGAATGAGAAAGGAGTCCTGTGGTAAAAACCATAATATATATGTAGATAAAAATAGTACTTCAGTTCATAAACCTGGAATGCTGAGATGATAGGTGACATAGTTTCTCATCTTTTGAACATTAAATTTTGTAAACACTTAAATTCTCAACAAAAGAGTAAATTTTAAAAAAGGAAAAAAATCTCTAAAATAATTTTTGTTTGTTTGTTTCACAACCAGACAACTGTCTCTGCAACATCAAACCCCATACCTGTAATAAGGGCTGGGCTAGTCAGCAGAACTCAAACATTTGCTGAGAGCAGAGAAATGCCACGTGCAAGCGATAAATTGAGGAATAAGGCCCTAAACTTCATCATGCAAAGCCAGATCCTGTAGAGTGACATAAGGTGTCCAGGGCTGGCTCTGTCTAAGTGTAGGACACAGCCAAAGACACACACAGTGCTCTTCTACCTCAATGGGAAAATGGTTTTACAGAGCAGCACATTTGGATCCATTTAAATAACGTATACATGTAGCATATATGAGCAAATATTAGAAATTATTTTGTAGATTACTAGATGCTTTGTATGCCAAACAAACTACAGTCTATAAAGCCAACTTGTGTAATCTGTTACATCAGTGTACAGGTGGAGTATCTGTGTAGTAATTCTTCACACCTTCTTAGCAGTAATTAGAAGAAGAATTTGGCCTTATTTGATTCACTGAGAAATATTATTAAAAATTAACACCATATATTCAAAATGGATATGTTTGATAGCAGGCTGAACATGGGCAGGCTGAAGCAAACACTTCAGGGTCTGGGCTCTTTTGACATGACTTAATATTCTCATTGTCCTGTTATTACTTATGTTATGATGGCAGCAAAATTATTAAAAACAAATCAAGTGATTCTTCATGTCCTATTTTAAGAAGATGCCTGGTCAAAAGACTGTTCTAGTTTTTTTAACACTCTTCATACACCCAGTTTCGTATGTGCAGGGTAGAGTTCATATTTGCACATATTCCCCCTCTAAAGATACCTTGCAATTGAGAAGACTTCAGTCTAGAAATGAGTTTTCATTTTCTTGTATGTAATATGGATACATTAAAATTCACAATAAAATTCTGGCTGAGATCTTAGTGATCTACTTTGATTTCAGGAACATAAATAATTTCCCCTGACCCACATATTCTTAATTCAGTATAATTTCAAAGGTCCTTCTCATAGTGATTTTAATATTGCATATTTGTTCTTCTAATTTCTTTTGTCTTTGATCAAGGTTAACCATTCTAGTCATATTTTCAAGGTTTCCTTTTCTGACGTTTGTATTTGTAAACATTTAATTAAAATAATTAGAAAAGGTTAAGATAGTGCAAAAAGTATTATCAAAATCACAAAAATCTCTCATTGAGAGAGCAAAAGCACTCAGAGTGTGTATTTGAGAGATGAGAGAAACAATTAATTACATAGATAACGTTTATCATAAGTTTCTATTCATCATTTCTAGTAATAGAAGAACAAAAGGATATGCAAGAAAATTGAGAGATAATAAATTTTAAATCTGTTATCAAAGGACCTTGTTTCTAGGAAGAAGAAACCCTACACCAAACAAACAATGAAATTGTTACATGAAATACAGGTTTGATAGACAGCATGAAGTCTCCCAAGTTGTTCCAGACCCCTGCTTAAACAATTTATAATGTATATAATATACAGAAGAACATCTGGACTAAGTCAGGCCCGAGACTCAGCTAGACTATCTCATCTGCAAGAGTAACAAATACACACTGGTATCACTCACACATCAGGTCAAAATTGCAATAAACTGGGGTTGTATTCACATCTTTAAATGGTCATTCCTGATGGACTTTTCTTCTATGGAACTGCCTGTCACATTTTGAATCAATACACAATTTCAGACTTAAAAAATATTTTATGCCAATAAATTCTGTGTTGCCTGCTGGCTTTTGTAGGAGTATCTGCCTAGTCTTGATTTACAAAAACCAAATGTGCTTCATGTTCTCCTCATTCATTATTTATATTCCTACACCACCCCCCACCATTCATTTCTTTTTGAACTCTGGGGTTCAACTACTTAATGATGTGGAAGCTCTTTTGTTATCCCAGTCACCCACATTTGTCTTCTCTGTGCCTCTCCTCATTTTCTTATGCCCCTTCTGAGATGAGAGGATGAGACAGAGACTGTAGGAAGGATTTAAGAGACAGGTTTATCATCCAGAACAGTAATCTGATTTCCAGCATTGCTTGCTCTTTCCAAAATCACTGAGCATCTGCCAATGTTTTCTTCATTAGTTTTACCTGTTAGTTTTACCTGTTCCAGAGCCAAACAATGCATATACACACTCTGAGATGTACTTTCCATTAATGTTCCTTTGTACTTATGGATATTTAATGTAATCCATAATTTTATCAACCAGTCATTCAGCACCATGAGTTTCCATTCATGACAGTGTAGTTCAGCATACTCCTCTCTGGTGGATTCTGATACTAATTCCCCTCACTATGAAAATCAATCACCTTATTCTAATCCTTTGCTTCCTACCACCAGGTACAAATTCAAAACACCTCCTTTTTACATCATGACAACTGGCTAATGGGCCTGTAATTCTCCAGTTTAAAATATGATCAGCCTCCAACTCCATGACTCCTTTCTTTTAAGAGTTCAGTGATGGAGCACATCTGGTCTTGAATAAGGAAGGTCTTTGAATTTCAGTTTGGCAAAGATCTGGACCTGAAATTTATCATTACATTAGTTATTCCATTGGGTTTTCTGTCCTCATATTCAGTACCATTATACATCCAAAAAACACATAAAATTCTTCTCTCCTCCTGATGTGTGCTACAAACTGATTTTGCAAGTTCATCTCAGAAAAATTCAACAACTCTCTCCCTTAGTCTCAAGTCATAGCTGAGTTCATTAAACAGCTCTGTTTATCCAACTTTGCATTTTTAAATCAATTACTTAGGAACCAAAATACTTTTATCCCCCCATTTAATCTGAACTGAATGAATGAGATTATTTGCTGTAATCAGCTCTTCTATGACAGACTTACAGTAAACAAGTCTCAAACAGCATCAGATCTTGCTGACCCAGCGACAGCGTGATGAAGTCTGTTAGCTATCACATTCAGACACAGAGAGAAAAAATACTAGGGATTCTGACAAAAGAGAAGGCAGGATCTACAATAACAACAAAACTCCCAGCAGCATTGAGCTCTCCAATCACATCCAGACTCAAAAAGACATGGGAAGTCATTGCACGGCAGATTTACAGAACCACCTGAATGGAACTTCTTTTATCATTTTTCTGAAAATTTATTTGGCTGTATCAGATTTTTGGAAGTATATATTCTCTCTCTATTTCTGTAAAATGTAGAATTTTCAGGAGGAGGATTTGCATAATCACACATAAAAAAAAAAGCAAGGATTTTTATAAAGGCTCTTATAAAACATTATTCTACATTAGCTCATTTTCATCACTGCAATTCACCTTTTTACATTAGTCTTTTAACTAAATTGTCCATCTTATGACGGCTATAACATTCTCCTGTCTATTTTTCTAAGATACTATATGCATTGCTGAACACCATTTAGAAGAACTTGAGTGCTCTTTCAGTTTAAAACCAGTCACAGGAACTGTACAACCCTCCACCAGTCACTTCCCACATTTCACTCTCTGAAGCTCTTCCATATTTGTAACCTCAGATCTTAAAAGAGATTAAGACATTGTCTTCATTCCAGACAATGAAGTAAGTTCTGTACATTGAAAAGAGAATTCCTCATTTTGCCAAAAATTGAGTTTTACAGATTTGCAGAATATTCCAACTTCTTCCTATGCCTCAGACCTCTCCTTACTTCATTGCACTTCAATCTCCTTCTCTGTGCACTGAAATAAGTTCACTGAAAACCAAACAAACCCAGCACCTTGTTTTCCAACTTTTGCTTGAGCAGCTTTTATCTATTCTATCAATGGATGTGTCATCTAGGATTCTCTCCTCTCCTACAACAACCTTACATAAAATAGTCTGTAGATCCAAACAAGTCTACCAATTTAGCCTAGTGTGGAATCTTGGGGCCTCAACCAAGAGCCCTGACTCTTTCTGCTGTGCAGGTCACTGCCACAGTTACAATAATGAGCTTTCCCAGTGCTGCTCTCTGGAATTATAGGAAGGATTAAAGCACTTATGGGCAATAGGGAAAATGATCCTTCAGCTTTCAGTCGGTGTGATGTACTA
>VZTB01013780.1:1432-24270 GCA_013397245.1 Thryothorus ludovicianus | reverse complement strand
TTGCTGCATTATATCTTAAAATTTCAGTTTTGTGTTTTGGAATCTGGCATGTCTCACGTATTCCCTTTTGGTAATTCTCTGTGCTCTGGGGAACTGCTCCCTGGCCCACGTGCTAATGAGTACTTGCTATCATCAGACCCAGCAATCATCACTGACTAATCAAAATGGGTTACAGCACAATTAAGAGGGGAAAAAAATCTCTGAAGAACAATGCTGATGGTGTTCAGAAGCAGGTCCCCCTTTCCAGCTGCCACCTGGCATGGGGCTTGTAGGGGAGAACATGGAAAGTCTGCCCTTCTGTGGTGCCTGTGTGCCAGCCTGGGGGAGGCACAGGGACTCACCCTGTCCCAGACACACGATGGACCATGCACAGCCCAGAGCAGCCACCCACACCAAGGGCTCTTCCCCCACACCCCTGACACCAGAGGAGCTCAGCAATGCAGTGAGGGGATGATGCAAGGGCACACTTCAGCTTCCTCCAAAGTAGAACCCAAATCTGGACAGCTGTGCTCAAAAGGGAGCCTGAGGTGGGTGCCTCAGCTCTAGGTCTCTGTTGAAGTCAGCAAACTTTAGCCGAGATTTTATCCTCACTTTAAAGTTTTAAAGCTGTTTGGTGGATAATGGTGGAACTGAGGATTTTATTATTTTTTTTGCTTTCTTGCTTTCCTAATTTAGGCAGTGTTTCAGTGGCAAAGCTGCCAGTACACCCAGGGAAAAATTATCAATAAACAAGTTAGCTAAACCCTCTATCCCAGAGCTGAAAGGAATGAAGTCCCCACAATGACTCACTGTACTATCAAGTACTTAATATCAGCCATGCATTTATTCTTACAGAAATACCCTCTGAGGAGGGTGTTTGTTCACATGCATCTGATTTATTGAGCACAAAGACAACCTTAACGGGTAAGATATTTGGGTAAGAGTCCCAGTTCACTGCTAATCTACACCAGCATCCCTGGGAGCAGGCTGTGGCTCTATTCAGACCAGGAACAGTGACTGAGTCTTCTGTGATCAGATATGAACAGTTGTGGTTTAAGTCCAGCCAGGAAAACAGGATTCCAAGTGACTTGCTCTAGGCCAGGATAAAAAAGAAATTATAAGAAAATTGGGACTGAAACCTCAAGTATCTCAGTTTTGCATATACAGCACCATCACCAAGCAATTCTCCTTCTTCACTCTCAGCCAGGATGAATGCATAAACCAGGATTGTATTCAAGCTGCCCTGTGGTCCAAGCAAATTCTGTGCCTGCAGCTGGAAACCAGCCCTGCCTGGGCCCCCACCCTGGCAGCTCTCACCAGGAACCTGCATGTGCCTCGAGACAAAGAACATGGGTTTAATATGCACAGGACACATGGCATGATTCATCCTTCCACACTGACCTACATAGTCATTTATGCCAGGCCTGGATGGAAACAAAGCACTTTTGGTCCTAACGTGGAGTAAGGGCCAGATTCTCGCTCAGCTGGAGCTGCTGGTGCGTGCCCCACGGCAGGGCCAGGCTGGAGGCACATGGGCATCCAGACAAAGCATTCTCCCCCTTGTCTGCTGGTCTGAACTGCAGAGATTTCCCTGCTTTGAAGGCAAAACACCAGTATTTTAAAGAGAGAGGCAGAGGAGCAGCTTAAAGCCCCAAGAGCAGAGCAGGAGGCTGAGGAGCAGAGGGTCCTGTGCTGGAAGAGCAGCAGTGCTGGAGGGCAGCACTGAAAGCCATTAGCAGAGCTTTGTGAGGACGCTGGCAGAAGCACTCACATCACATATGACATTGTCAGGGCTTTCAGCCTCCTGTTTAATGAGGGTTATGTTTCTCCCATAGGCTGTATCTACATGGAGAATTTTCTGAAATCTTCCTGAAGTGAAGCTCCACCAGCACCAGCAGCAGCGGTGCTTTGTTACTAATCCTGCTTGAGCAAAGTCACACAAAATTATGGTATGAATATGGAGAGGAGCCACAGCATGCTCTGTTTTATTAATGCTTTTTATTTTATATTCCTGATGGGAAAGAGGATAAAAGCTGTAGAGGACGAAAAGTTATCAACAAAACCTATTAGAGTAATGAATCCAATTTTAGCCTCTGTATAAACTGGAATATCACTCTCTGCCTACCCTAGGCAGACAAGTAGAAGGAAAAACCTTGGAAAGAGGTAAAAGTACATGAGGACTTTGTTGAAGAAGGCTGTCCCTATACCAACAGAGGTAGTGTGGAGTGGTATTTTGAATGGGGAAGCTGCTCCCACAAGGTGCCAAACATCCCTCAAGTCCTGCTCTAAAGCATTAAGCCTGGTGTGTCAGAGTCACAACCTGGGAAAACAGTGGAAAACTTCCTGATTTATTAGTGTGCTGGAAGACAGGGTAGAGGGCCAGCTGATGGAAATCAGACAGTCCTGTAGCAAGATGCTCAGTCCCAGGCAGAATCCAAATAGGGTGTACACGTGGAGAAGAGATTCATCATTGCCAGTAGCTGGCAGTGTTGGTTATTGATCATGTCCTCTAAGAGTATTGGACGCTGCCACGTTGCACAGGGACAACACTGATGGAGCAACATGTCACTCCACCCTGCAGTGGTGCTGCTGTTTGAGGGGTGAGGCAGCTCTGCCCAGCACACTGTCACACTCTGCATGTGTCACAGCAGCAGGGCCATGGGAAAGCCTCACGTCTGGCACGTTGATCTCCTCAAAGATGAAAGGGTAAAAGGTTTCATCCTATGATTAATGGCTAGGAGCTTTCTGGCCACTAGCTTATCTGTAAAGTGATAGTTTAACTCTCTGCCTTTTTAGCTGATTGCACCTGGCGTGTTTTAAATATGTGTGTTGAGAAAACACGCCCTGTTCAGGCTGTAGATCTTTCCCAAACTGAAAAAGCACTCTCCAAAATCCTCTCATTGAGTCCTTGCTCTGAGTATGACTCAAAATGAGCAAACAGTTGTAGTTTTACTAGAGAAGGAGTAAAATTCCTGCAAGTAACAGCTTCTTGGCAGTGTTAAATGTGCTTCAGCACTGGCAGCACTGCTCTGCTAACAGCACCAGGCTCTGCAAATGCCTGCGCTGGAGTACAAGTTATCACCACACTGAAACAAGAATCAAATGGGGTTGCTCTGGCAAATGTCAAGTTAATGTGACATTGGGAAATATGCTCCAGCTGATATGCCAAGGGCTCCTCTCACCATGTGAAATCCTCCTTTGAATATGTATTTCACCCAGGCTGAGCAGAGATCACACCTCCCTGTGGGTGAGCAGCACCTGCCTCTCCCTGTGAGCCCTGCGCCACACCGCCAGACATGGGATTGCTCTCACCCATATGTGATGCCAGGAGAAAGAAGTTTAGTGGGATTTTGCTGAATATGTCATATTTTCGTCTCAAAAGATCCACTTCCTCAGGGATTTCCACTTCTCCTCTACTTTTGCAGAACTTGCTTTTTCTAAAGTTAGCAAGGGAGCTTAGCTTGTGGCTTAACTCTTTCCAGCCCCTTTCCACCCCTCAACTAAATGTGTGAGATAAAGGTTTATGAAGCTAAAGCAGTGGATGCCCCATCCCTGGAAGTGTTCATGGCCAGGCTGGATGGGGCTCAGAACAACCTGATCTGGGGGAAGGTGTGCCTGCCCATGGCAGGGGGTTGGAACTGGATGATCTTTAAGGTCCCTTCCAACCCCAAACCATTCTGTGGTTCTGTGATTCTATGCTCTAACACAGTACAAACACAAGGGCACTCGTCTTGTTTTGACAGCTGAGTTGCAAAGGACTTTAACAAACAACCTAGGATACTTCTTCTAAGGGTTTTCCATATGCTTCAAAGCTGATTGCAAAAAATAAAATAATGTTGGTGCTAACAAATCGCCACACCAGCTCTCACCTTGCACATGCAGACACCAGAAGCTTTTGCCTGCATCCATGCAACTGAAAGATGCTGGGTCACTTATTTCAGGGTTTTCACTTTTAAATGCCCACGATAAATGGTGCCAGTGAAAAACAGGGCAAAGAACTGTGGTGAACTTTGGGATGTATCAGGAATACAGCTTGAGTCTTCTGACTGATTTAAAAAATCTTGAGCTATTACAGCTGTGCTAGAAACTTCATTCCAATACCAGAAGAAATCTGCAGTACCAATAACATTTTTGAAAGCTTGTCAAATCGTTTTCTTAGTTTTTAATTAGCTTCTGCAAGAGGTTGTGGCTTAGAGCTTGGAACAGAGAGCTGGGAGTAACAGCATCCAAAGTCTATTCCCAGCTGTGGACAGGAGAGGTGGCTCTAGGCCACTGGTTGCAGCTCCCCTGCCCAACTTCCACAGCTGTAAAATGGGTAAAATCATACTTACTGCTCAGGGACAGTGTGAGGCCTAATTAGAAGTTTGCAAGGAGCCCACTGGTCCTCCAATGAATTGTGGGGGGAAATGAACAGTATTATCATATGGGTAATGAGCTCTCACAAGACAGGGACTCCTTTGTTGAAAGAAACCAGCTTTTGCAGCAGCAGCCAGGATCCAGCAGAAGTTTATTAGAGAAAAGTATGTGTTGTTCATCTCTGTGTAACTGAGGATTTATTGCTTTATATTAGAAGAATTTATCTGCAACATATTGCATTCCTCGGAGTTTTTACCTTTAGGGAATGACTTAGGAATAACTCCTTAATGTCTACTTTTGTAATGAAAATTAACTTTAGCTATCTTATGAATTGTTTATCTTAAGGCTGCACAATCAGTCTGATTATAAAAGTCTAGTGTTACTCAAAAGACTGCGGAATCTCAGGTGAGTAGATGAATATTGAAAAGATACCAGGGACATTCTGCTTTTCTGATTCTGTTCCACTCATGTGCCCATTTCTCATATGAAGAAGAACAAGAGTGTAATTGTATTGCACCTTATTATTGTCTAACAGAAGAAGCAATTACTATATGTATACGAAAAGATCATTAAATATTTCCACTGGCAACCATGAATCATGTTAGAAATATATTACTGTCGTACTGTATTTTCATTACATTCCCCACAAGAAACTTGGTCAACAATTAATTCCAGCAACAGCATTAGGAAATAACAAATAGAACATAATTTTTTCAGTCTTCCTTACTTGCAGACTGAAATGAAAAAAATGAAGTGACAAGAAGCAGCTGAAAGATTGGAATTTGTTAGTTGGCAGAACAATCTACACAGAGCTGAGTGACTACAGGGGTGCAGCCACCTGAGTGAAATGTGGGGCTGTGTTGGTGCAGCAATGAGTCCCTGCGGGCTGAAAAGGTGAAGCAATCAGCCCAGCCCTCTGGTTTTCACTGCTGGGAAAAAAAATAAACACTGACATCCCTTCTCCCACCCACACATTGCCACCTGTCCCAGCAGTCCAAGGCAAAAGCCCCAACAGCTCCAGCACCCTGGGGCAGAGCCCTGTGTGCTCACAGTCCTGACCAGGACACAGATGCCCCTGAAATATCTGGGGGTGGTGGTAAATGGTTTAGTCACTCACTGCTTTGTTTCTCTCTACTTAAACTTTATTTTCCTTATTTTTTATGCCTCCACCAGTGATGATAGGAAATACCAACAGGTTTTCTGTGTAACAAGAGGCTACACCCAGCATTCCTACACCATCCCAGCCATAAGAGTAAATTGCACAAACAGTGCCAATGCATGACATTTATGAATTATGTATGAACTTTATATTGCCACAGGGCCACGGCAGCCACCAGACCAGCAACAGCAGCCTTGTGCCCTTCCTGCAGCATCTTGCATCACCTCGCTGTGCTGGACTGCCCTGTCTGCCCACTCCTGGTGGCCTCTGCCCACATGGCTCCACCACAGTGACCACAGAGAGGAGGGAGGCTGGAAAGAAACCACTGAGGCCAAGGAGAGGCTGGAAAGCAGCCACATGCTGTCTCAATTCCCTTCCCAGGCAGGCAGAGCATCTTGCCTTCCCAGAAAAGTGCTAGCTCAGAACAAAATGTCTGTAGGGTCAAGGGCTGCACCTCTGAGTGGGAGTGGGGATGGGAGGCAAAGGGAGTCTCTAATTCCAAGGTGGATGGTAGAGTAAAAGAGGAGAGAATGGCATCAGAAGGGGAGGGGGATTATGAACAGACCCATAACAAAGTCTTGTGCTGCAGCATCCAAGAGGCAGCAAAGTCTCCCAAGCCCCAACCTGCCAGAGGGGGCTGCTGTGGCTCAGGAGAGGAAAAGAGCAGGAGAGACACTCAGGAAATTAAAGAGCGAAGCTGATGTAGTTTATCAGTGAAGACTTTTAATTATCACACCCAGTGACAATGCCCACTTGGTTGGAAGATGTAAATCTCCACCAATTTTGTAGCAGAGAACAGGAAAACACTACATTTTTTCTCCTCTAAAATTTTAAGAGAAGCAGAGTCACAGCTTTATAACTCTCATAGCCAGATTACTTAACAAGAAGCTCCAGGCAGTTATGAAATAGGTATAAAACAGTGTGCCAGGGCTCCTGAGGTTCCACATGCATTAATCAAAAACAAGTCAGAACAACAATAGCACCAGAGCCATCGAGTGAGCTTTGCTTGTAGTTGAAGACACATGGCAGCAAACTCTTCCCTTTCCACTGTTTATTTCCAGCTGTTTTGCAGTTTGCCATAACTATAAAGCTTGTGGCCTTTCTCTGCTCTTCCAGGCTGTGTAATCACTCCAACAAAATGATTAACATGAGGCCAGTTTTGCATTAGCGTATCAGTAGAGCTTAGCTGTGATCTTCCTTATTTTGTGTGTCTGTGTTTGCAACTGAATTCAGCACCTGCAGTGGCTGCAGCCCTCTAGCAGTGTGTCTGTCTGGTGTACACCTGATGGAAGGAAAACTTGCCTGGATTGCTCCTTTAGTCTTCTTTTGGAAAGAAACACAAAACAACCAGAGGGAAGTCAGCTTGATGCCACTGTGATGGCAAAATCTACCATTTCAATGTGGCTAATATTTATCCCTGGATAGTCAATGGAACACCTAAGTGAGCTGTAGAGGTGAAAAGTTCTGGATCTACCTCCTATTTTTATAATTCATTCATGAAAAGTGTCCTGTTTGTCCCAAAATTAAGATAGTAATATCCACTTAGCCTAGCAGAGAATGCAGCACAACTCTCCAGTATTACCAATACTTAAATTTCATGTAATGGTGTTTAAATTCAGATCATTGTAAAGGGATCTATTCCAGATTAACACAGGCATAAGCACAGAACTGGAGCTTAAGCCGAAGGCCTCAGGGTCCTTCTTTCTGGATCTCTACAGCTGTTTTACACCTCAATCTGGAAGATGTGATGAAAGTCACCTACACAGCCAAAAACCTGTTTCCTCTTTGCCAGCAGTTACAGCAAACACTTCAGCAGGCAAGTATTGGGCAATCCCTATGAGTCTGCTGATGTTCTGGCACATCTCTGCTTGGAAAACAGACATGTCAGCATCAGAATGATTTCTGCTCTAACAAAAAAAAAACCCCAGAAAACCCAACAGAAAAAAACCCCAGATTATTTGTAGAACACTTCTTGTGACAAATGCTTTAAAGAAATGGTTAGCAGGTCAACAGATGAAAATGTGAGAACATTTCTTTTAAAGGATTTTCTAGCCTTGCAGTTAGTTTGCTTTTGAAACGTAATGGTATTCACCCCTGGAGATCTTTCTTACTACATTCTAGATCTTGAGAAATACATATTTTCTGTTACTAATAATTTTTGCCTTTCCTTGAACTTCCACCCTCTGTTCTTCTGGCATTAATCTTGTCCTCGTGCAATGTTTACCTGGTGCTTTATTTATTACATATTTTTGGGACAGTCTGGGACACCCTCTGTCTGTTCCTCTAAGCTGATGCAACCAACTGCTTGTTCAGAGAACAGGGTGAGTTCTGATGACAGCCACCCCAGATCAAATCAAAGCTCCTGCTTCTCCAGGGTCTGATGGGTTAACAACTGCACAAGCTTGCATTGTTTGCCCTCTAGAATCTTTTTCCAGCTTCTAACAACATCTGGCTTAGGAGTTTCATGAGTAGAAATGTTATTTTCATATTTAGGGTGCATGTTTCTTCTAGCTATTTGTTTTATCCTTTTCTCAGTCCTTATAAACACACTGCAATAGATTATAGGTTCCAGATTCTGGGGTGGAAAACTAAAACAAGTAATATTTTTTACTCTTATGTAAGTGGAGTCTCTTCATCTGTGTTTTTTTTGTGCCTAATGAAAAGAATAAGACTATGCTTAATTATATTCTGATTTACAGAAGGCAGTTGGGTTCTTCAGGTTCGGATACTAGTGATTCACTAGACAGCTTCTGTCCCTGAGTCATTAAAAACATTGCCTCAGCATGTGAATATTGCTGGAAGTATCAGCCTTAACACTGAATAAAAACACAAAGTTCTCAGCACTTTGAGACTGAAAAATAACTAATCCAGCCAGAGTGTTGCTAGCTTTAATTTCCTTGCCCTGCACTGCTGAATTAAGTGACTGATGGTCACTTAATGCTGGGGCTTTGTCCTCAGCTGCCACGTGGACTTGCCCTGTTTGGTGGCTGCACTGTTCCATCCAAGGGGAAGCCCTTTATGAGGAAGCTCTACAGAGCTGTACTTGCAGACAAATTATTGTGTGCATAAAGACCTCACTCCACACTCACTTTTATGAATTCAGCACCAGCTCAAATTACTGAATGGATTGAACAAGCTAAGCACTCTAGCAACCTGTTATTAAGATTACCTGAAAACACAGCTGAGTCTGGCTATTAGAGGTGTGACTAGCTTTGTTAGGGAAAAAAAAAACTAAAGGAGAGCAACTCCTCCCCTTCCACCCAGTCTCACCTGACCTCTGCTGATCTGTCACACCCTGACAATTTTTAGCTGAGGAAGATAAAACTACAGAGGAAACCATGAGTTATATGTGATTCAGTACCAGGTGGCAGGACAAGAGGAGGGTGTCCAGGTTCCTTTATGAGTGTGCTCTGCACAGAAATTCCTCATTTCTGTCACCACACTGGCCATGCTCTCTAGTCAGCCTCGGAGTTGGTTCTGTCAATGGACAACACATCTTTATGAGCCCATCCTCTCCTGCTAGAAATGACTGACATAAAAGCTGCTGCAAAGCTGGCAGGAGATCAGTTTGCTCAGCCAGGACTCGCAGTGTCACTGACCATGAGCACTCTCACTGCGGTGGTGTCAGCCCAGCAAGGGCCAATAAAATGCTGCTGCCACAGGCATTTGATTCTTGCAAAAATAGGTCATCCAGGAATACAGGAGCACAGAAGCACACACGGGCAAGTAAACAACTTGTGGATGTGCGTGGCAGAGTGAGGAAATATCCTGAGAACCAGGGCCAGTAATTCAGTGGGACAAACAACCCTGGTACCCCAGGATTCCAATTGCTAGACTGAAGTCAATGTGAACATGACCAATGACTTCAACACAGGATTGGATTCCTGGGACTTAATTCTGCAAGGGATCAAGCCCTCACACACACTGCTGAGAGTGGTGGCCTTCCCGAGGAAGCCCAGGAGTTTTGAAGAGTTTGAAATTTAAGAAAAAACCTGCTAGTGCAGGTATTTACTGAAAATGAAAGGCACACAAAGACAAGGATGCAACACATGAGTTAATTACTTCTCACCTCCTCTCAACAGAAACACAAATTACTGGTTTGACAGATTGCAAGATTGCAATAGCATAGCTAAAGATGAGATAATATCTCTATTCATAATCTCTTTGGAATAATAAAGGATAGAGATAACAAGGCAAATACAAATCTGCAATTCTTTTTTTTCAATTAAACAAAACAAATTTGATCCTTTTTGTGGATATCACTTTAACATGAAGTCTATTATTTAAGCTCTTAAACACTTAAAATTTAACTGATGACCTGTATTAAGACCTAAACTTACCACATTCTAATTATTTAAAGTAAATAGGAGTTCAAGCAGTCCGTGTTTGCTGCTGGAGGTAAAAAGGAAAAGCATTTTGCTGGGAAAGACATGGAACAAGATCTTGCTGTAGCCATGACCAGGTTTTGGACAAAGCAGCCTTGCCACAAGCTCAGTGCACCAATCTCCCCCAGTTCCATACTAACTCAATTAAACTAACTAGTAACAAACTAGTTGACAGAAAACTGGACATCTCTCCTCTCCTGGTGATCTGAGGAGCAAAGATTGTTTCCTCAGCTTCTGACAGCTGAGGGGCTGCCACCATCAGTCCTGGGGCACAAATAAACTCATTTTATGCCGAGTCCACGTGGAAAGAAGTGTTGTATCTCTGCTGCTGCAGGAGTTGGCCATGGCAGCCAGCTCCACCTCGCTGCTGCAGCCCACAGAGGCTGTGGAGAGGGCTCCACAGGGCTGTGAGTGACACAGATAATCTGCTGATGAGCTGGAGGCAGCCCTGGGACTGACAGATGTGCACACAGCACTGCTGGGATCAATAGAGCCTACTGGTCCAAAGTCAGCCTTGCAGGTGGTGAATGAACTGAGGTCAGTGCATCCCCAGCCTGGTTAATCCACAAGCCAGACAAGCCATGCGTAGATAACTGAGAATTGATTTCCCCATTGAAGCCACAGAAAAATGACTACAGGCTCTCCATTCAGTTTATGATCTACAAGGAAAAGTACATCTTTTAATTATTATCAGCGATAAAGGATTATTTATGGTTTTTTGTGAGGAAAAATAAAACACCCCACAAAAATAGCCAGCACAAAAGATAATGAAGTGGCCTGTTTAGGACATGGCTTCTTGTTTGCTGATTTGAAAAGCAAAGCAGTGCTACTGTGACAGATAAAGAAGCCTGAGCAGTCTCTCAGAACAGCATATCCAGGATAACTTGACACAGATTAATGGGTAAGCAGAGAAAAGTGAATTTACACCAGCTTTGAATCCTCCCCCTTTCAGTCTTCTCAGGAGATGAAATAATGTCTGGTGGCAATATCAGATGGACTAAATGAGGAAAGGAAATGGGAAATAAGTTTGGAAAAACTATGGCTCAGGCAGTTTTGGGGGAAAAAAAAATTGTGCTAATGTGCTCACCAGCAGACTGGTCACTGGTGACACTGATACTGATATTAGGGTTTGTTGTATTGGCTTTTGGTTTTTAGTTACATATTGAAAACCTACCCCATGAAACTGGAGAAGAGAAGTTGTATGTGTGTTAGTTTGGAATAAAATTCCCAGTTTTGGGGGTTGTTCCCTTGAGCAGTTGAGTTAGTGGATCTGTCTCTAACAGCTGTCCAGAGGAGGATAAAGCTTTGTTTGCCTTTCTTGAGGTACTACACAACAAACTGTAAAGCAACTGCAGGAGACAAGTCAAACAGGATTTTGGCTATTGGGACCAAATCTTTGTAAAACACCTAATCTAAAAATGGTATACCTCAGTAAAAATTCAGATTTTCCCAAAAGAGTGGATTGATCACCTATGCAGATGTGGGTTTGCACACAACAGACCCTAAGCACATCCATGCAGGTCAGTATCAGTCTGGGAAATAAAAAAAGCCTCTGCAGCCACTTTGCCAAACATCACCTCAAGCCTAGGTCCAAATTATTTTATTAATGCTTGGTTTAAGCAGAAGATCCTCTCACCCAGCCATTTCTCTAGGGCAAAAGGCCAGCCATACTTCCACTCTTCATAAATACTCCCTGTTCTTGCACTACTGCCAGTCTTTTTCCATGCTGCAGAGCAGCCTTTCAAAAAGATTGAGCAAAGTTGTTTGATGGACAGTATTACAGAAAATTAAGTTTTTAATTATTTTTCAGCCAGTCTATATCTGTTCCTGAGGAATGGTTTATTGCAAAAGCAATGACACGCTCCACTGCTTGGGAAGAGCTAAAGACAAGCTGCTGTGCAAGTTTGCTCCTCACGAGGAGTGTGTGTGCCAAACCACCTTCTCCCAAGCCTTGTTCTCTCTGTTCCCCTGGGAAAGACATTGATGGACACCCTTCACCTTCAGCACGAAAGAACAGCAGGATTATTTCTGCAGAGAACCCAGATATGTTATGCAGGCAAGAACGTTAAAGACATGCCACTAATTGTTACATTATTTATTATAGTGTTGCATCAGTTGAATTAAAATTCAGTTGAATTATCTGTGAAATGTACAGTTAACCTAGACTAAAACATTCATACCAGAGAGAGGAAGTCTCTAAAAAAACTGTAGATTTCCTTTTTCATTCAGAAGAATTTTTCATGAATGAAGCCTTTGGAACAAACCCGAGTCTTTGCTTTTCCCATTGAAATTTATTGGAAAAAGGTATTTCCTAATACAAAGCTAAATTTTAATGACCTCTCTGAGCAAACCAGATTGTGGACTTTACACATGATTGAAAATTTCAAGTGCAAATTTACCTTTTTCTTGTGGGGAAAGTCACTGGGCAGTTAGGCATTACTGACTGGCTGCCAGTCCTAACACCAGGCACTCATGACAGAATTTCCTTTGTGAATGGACAACACTTTGCTCCAGCAAAGGATCCAGGCAGGTGAGCAGAAGCACAAAATGACACATTCCTTCCCCAGCCTCATGAAAGCTTCTCTGCTCCTTTAATGAGTCTTCAGCAATATCCCAAGATCAAACAACAGAACAAGTTCTTCCTGCCCAGCTCAAATAAGCATTTACAGTACAGTCAAGGAAATACATCTATAATCCAGGTTAGAAAGCTTTGTACAAACTTCAAGCAAAACCAGATGGAAATATTCAGAAAACAGGGCAGTGGTGGTGTGATAAGGGTCTGATGGGGAGTGAGAAATGTCCTGGGATAGTCACACAGAGATCACCAGTTTCACGAAATGCAGGATCCAGAGAAAAGGCAAGACTTGAAGGAGGAAGTAATTTCCACGGGCGGCTGCCAGAAGATGAGGATTGGGTGTCATGGTACTGTGATTGCAGTTTGTTTACACACAAGGAACAGGAAAAACACTGCAGAGAAATAGGATTGGTAATCACAACATCACAAGGAAGACTGTCTGAATATATTTAGCTTGCTCATCAGTATCAAATTGGAGAAGAGAAGTGGTACAGTTTTTAGTCTGTTTTCTTAATGAAAGGAGATTTATTCAGCCTTGCTATCTTGACTAGTATTCACTTTCCTATTTGTCCCATACATTTCAAACCACTGGACAATTTTAAAAATTTTTACAGCTGGATAAAGGTCACTATGAAATAAAGTTCAAGACGTTTTCAGAATGAAGATAGCAAGTTAAAGCATAGAATCATTTGTGCTATTTTTATGAGGGAAACCTCAACATGAGCTTACAAGAATCCACATCAGCACTTGAAAAGATGGCAACAACACGAAAAATTATAGTCAGTTTGCCATCGGTTGACCAAAAAAACAGGGTGAGTGAGCTCATAGGAAACTACTGAGCACATCCCTGGTGGAATGGCTGGGAGGTGAGACACTGCTTTCCATGCAGGGAGAGCAAAACAAGCACTGGTACAACTGACCTCTACAGAGGCCCCACGGCTCTGTAGCTGCTTTTCCTCACTTCCACACTGTTCATAGGGATGGATGAGAAGGGATGGATTAGACAAGAGAATGGATGCACCCAAAACCTGCAGGGCAGCCTGTGCTGCCTGGGCCACCACAATGGTGACACGGGGAGATCCATGAGCACGCTGCAGGGACTGGCAGTGGGATGAACTCTGCAGGAACAGAGATATGGCTGAATACCTGGTCAATGAATGTTTGCTCAGAGGCAAACTGGGCTTCAAAACGTCATAAAGGCAGACAAAAATCTGTGACTTGCAGTAAAGGACAGGGAGGAGTGGAGGAGTGGATGGCTGCCCTGTGGTAATCAAAGGCTTTTGCACCACGGCTGGTATCAGTGAACCCAGTGCAACTAATGACTAAGCAAGATACCAGGTGGTGTAAGAGCATCAGAGCTTGGCCTTACGGAGGTGAAACCCTAAATTAGCCTTATTTGCTTTTTGAAGACAGGAGTAAATAGTTGAACCTTGAAAAAAATACAGTGAGAATTTCAAACAAGACAAACAATTGTTAATAAAATAAAACCCTCACATATTAAAGCTTTTTCTTGTTCTCTTCTGGTGTGTGTGAAGCAATGGCTCTATGAGACTGTGCAAGTCTTTCAAGACTAACCGGGGTAAATCCATTCCTCATAAGGTTCAGGCTGTTACAGCTACAGATAAACAGGAGCAGAACTGGGTCTACACAACACATCAACTGTGGAGTTCAATTTCCTTTCTCCCTATGTCACAACCATTTTTAGTAACCTTTGTTCAAAGAAAGGCTCAATTACCTATTAACAGCCTTTTCAATGATAAATCTTTAGGATCTGTTCATATGTGTGTGGAGATTTATAGTGTACTTTGGAGCTAATGATAACATATGCAATAGCCACCCTATAAGGTTTATGCAAGGAATTTATTTTATATACACAAACACACCTTCTATGAGCACCACATGCTTGCAATTTTCAGAAGTACTTGGACCTACTAATGTTCACTTAGGCAATTTCTACATCTTTGGTAAACTCACCCTTGATACCCAAAGGCACTCTGGTAAATAAATACAATTTTATTAACAGGGCTAAGACCCAGTGGTAAGTCCAACAGTTTTGAACTTGCAGTCGGTGAATAAGGCAGAGTGAATAACCCCTTCATGGTTGGAATCATGTTGGAAAATATAGTCCATCTGTAATTAGAAGTAAATATGGCCATGACAGTTAAATTAATTCCACTCTGTATGGTCTGACCACAAGAAGTGACCTCATACTTATTAATTTTATTTAAGCCTTTACATTGCTGGGCTGGTGTAAAAGGCCCTTTATGTCAACAGGAGTCCAGCCCTCTTTGTCTTCTGTGCATGCAAGTACAGCACAGCAAATATTTACCCAATTAGACAGTTAGCTCCACCCAAGTACAAACAAACAAAAACAACTGCCTCTAGCATTCCAGAGAGACAACACAGCACAAGAACAAAGATTTCCACATGCAGACACAGGCAATCAGCTAACCACGGATCAGCAAAACCAGCAAATTCTTAAATTAAAAATTAGGGGCAAGCTCTCTTCGATAACCACAAATCTTCATGCTGATGATTCAGACATAGGGGAAGTTGTCTGGCTGATTTTTCCAGCTGAGATTCCTCCAGTGCATGTAAGAAAATCAATTACATATTCAGTTGAATAGATGCCCAGGCTGGCTGATGAGATGACCAATAGCTTCTCAGATGGGACACACGGACTTTCTGGCTTCTCAGACAGGACACACAGCCATTCATCTTGAGATGTTTTGTATTGGTTTCTTCTGTTTTCTCTGACAGGGTTATTGAATTGTGTTCCTGGTGTTTTTTCTCTCTTGCAGGATGTGGGACATTATTAACCAGTAACACCCAAGAGGTTAACGCCTGTCTGCTCAGAGATCTTTTTGCAATCACAGTTTCCAGCCTCAGCAACAGACATGAAGGCACCAACCTCATCTTTACAAATGTCACGAGCACCTGACTTTGTGAGGCAATTCCCAAACAAACCTGGGCAAACAGTGAAGCCTGGGTGAGTGCTGCACCAACAAACCATTCTGTGTAACAGGGTAGAAACATATATCTGCCCTCTGACCTCACAGCTTGAATCTATCCCTCCTTCCCTCTAAACAAAGAAAGCAGAAGCTTTTGCTATAGTCAGAGGACAGAAATGGGCACCTCCCAAGACCAGCCCAGACAAACTGGGATCTCAGCAGCCTCTGGAGGTATTATTTCCCCCTGTTCTCTCCAAGGCAGCCAGAAGCAACAGCTACCAACTTCAGCACCATTACAGGCATTAATCTGAGCAGAGTGGGCACAGTGGATGATCCTGAACTAGGGATATTGTTACTCAATGTGTTCTGAACTTCTTCAGCACTCTGCATCAGCAACATCCCAAAATATTCCTGAATAAGCACGTGAAGCTGGCAGCATTCAGCTCAGGTCATTAACACGTCTGCCTAGCATTTGATTTGATCTGTTAGTAGTACTTGTAAAAACAGTGAAATTTACAGTGGCATATTTGAAGCTGCTGTGTAAGGTCCAATCCTGCAGTGTAATGACACCAAGAGCTACATTAGTGTACAGCTAGAACAACTCAGCACTTAATTAGTCCTTTGAGTTTGCATGCAAGTGGCCTGATCTCATTATTACAAGTGTGTCCTTTTATGAGTAAAAGCTGAAGGGTTTGGCTTTACATAAATACATTTTTCAGCATAACTTAGCTTCAGCAGTTTCTAAAGTATCACTCCAGGCAAAGTTGTAGGCTTCCCATATGCTGCACATTTTTAACTTAAAGTTCATCTCAGCAATCTGAAACCACAGCAATGTTTCCCACCAAGGTACAGTGAGCTGCATTTCAGAGCACTGATGTAATCACTGACACGGGAATCTTAATATTTTCTCTGAAAAGCAGCAATATTTACAATACTAATCATGAAGCAACATGCAAGCCACGCTTCCACACCACATTATGCACTAGCACACGTGCATGTTCTCTCTCTGGTGCTTTTCTTGTGCACTGACCTTCCTGCTTGTATGGGGAGCTTTACACTGGAAAGCTTTTCCCACTATCCTGCTCAAACTCAAGACAGCTCTCTGAATATATATCCCAACAGAACGAGAATATATATCTCAGCAGAACGGGGGGAAAAAAAATCATTGGTAGGTTAGGAAACATGAAAACATACGAAAATGAAAACGTTTTCATATTTTCAGGAGGGTAGCCTGGAAGAGGCATTGGCAGTACTTGGGCACTTCCACTGACCTCCTTCATGGAGTCACAATGGTGTCCTTGCAGATAAACTACAGATGTCTTAAAGGCCTCTTTTCTTTTTCTTTTTTATTTTTTTTTAAGCAGTGTGAATTGGGCAGAATCATCCTATGTGAAAAGCTCTGGAAGAAAGTGTTTTCCGTTTGAGAGGAACAGCTCTAAAGCTCTTGGCCTTTGTGCTGAGTTGAAGGGACATGAGGATGTACAGACACAACCAGAGTGTGTGACACTGAGTCTGTTCTGCTCTTGATAGTTATTGTCGTGGTAAGGGTGGGAAAGCAAGGGGCAGAGCTTGTTTAGACCTTGACCATCTCATCAGACACTGAGGTTGCAGCCAGCTCTCCTAGGTGGGAACAGTCCTTCTGCCTGACAAAGTGAGGAGAGTTTGGAAAATGAGGATGCTGCAGAGCCCCTTCCTGTCCTCCTTCCAAGCTGAGCAGCTACAGAGTCACTGCATGTCTCCCCCACTGCAACACGATGAAATCTAAATCCTGAAGCTGCAGGACCACCTTTGTGGGGGGTTCATGTTTAACCCTACAGGCGAGCACATGAACTCCAGAGGCAGCTTCCTCAGGCACATATGACAAGAGTAACTGGGAGGGTTTTCTACCTTAGAGGAGAAGTGCTGGAATTAAATGTCATAAGATGAGGGATATAAGAGGAAGACAGTTCACAATGCAATTCTCAAGGGAAGTTCCTTTTTATCCTATAAAAAAGGAACTTCCCTTGGTCGTTCATGGGAACGACCAAATCTAAAGTCACAAAAACAAATGAAAATCATTTAATATTAAATCAACCATGGGCATGCTTGTCTGAACACACACCTTGGAGGTGCCTTTTTGCAATGGACTGCTGTTATGTAAGGACTGGTGATAGAAATGTACCTTATTTTCTTCTTTATACAAGCAATATTTCTGTCAAGAAACACATTTAAAATGTTCCTCTTGTTTGGTGTTTTATCATGAAATTTCTGTTTATTTCACCCATCTAGTCCTTAGTCTTTAGTCTATCATGACTTGGACTATTACAAGACACAGGCCATCCCCTCAGATGACACTTGACTAGCTACTCCTTTACAAAGGCATTTCAAAAATTTTACCTTCAAGGAAATCTAGTCCATAGTGCCCTGCTTTTTCTGTCACAGCTAATGTTAAAAAAAAAAAAAAAAGAAAAATATGGAAGCACCACTTCTAATCAGTGTCTTTAAAGATCTGGACACAGTATAAATAAATGTATAAATGCAAATACAGCAAGATTAGAATATCAACAATTTTAGCCACACCTGGATAGAATAGCTTGCCTCTGTAAAGATGCTCATGCCAGCCTCACAAACCTACTGTCATTACCAAAGAAGTAACTTCTCAGCAATAACACCAACAAACAGTATTTTTTCACAATGAAGTTTAGATTAAATCACTGTTTTGAATACCAAGTATGAACTCACTGAACACTCTGCTGCATAAATATGCAGAACTGTGGTGATGAATGAAGCCAAAAGCGAGGCAAAGGCACTGCCTTTGTGTCAGGACAGAGGTTCATTGACAGGGAGTCAGTGCCCACAGCTGCATGTGGGATGTTGCTTGGCTAATTATATGATAGCTGTTACATGGATTTATAGACATTTGAAGACTGCAGCCTGCATAGAATTGTTCTTTCTGTTTTGTTCTGCTAAAAGGAAAAGCAGCTAGAGAAACATCGGCAACTAAACAAAAATTCTTCAATTACCATTTGCAATATGCCCGCTACAATATTATTAACTACACAAAGACAGGGCTTTGTTCAGATATTTTAGGGTTTAATTTCCATGTTCAAACTCCAGCTATCGTTCCTCACCCTCAGATTATTTAAAAGCAGCCAAGTTTTTAAGCTGTGCTCATTGTGGATGACTCATGTTATTATACACTAACCACCAACACACTTTGTTTTTCCCCTTTGTTTTACACGCCTGAAGTGTTCTGGCTGGAGTTTGCCTTGTTCAGAGCTTGTACATTCTGCATCCTGCCTTTTGTACCCTGTAATCACTCCCTGTCCTTCTCCTTTCAGCTTTTAATGAGCTCCTGCACTGGGGCTTGGGAAATCTCACGGAACTACCCTACAGAACTCAGCATCTACCATTTACCTCTCAGGTGTTCTGACCTCTGAGAAGGAACCAGGACATCAGCGACAAGAAGTGTCCTCCAGGGTCCTCACTGGGACCAGTGTTATTTAATGCTATGTTAATGTTATTTGTCTTCATTAATGACATAGACAAAGGGATTGATTAGCTGAGTGGTGCAGTGGCCACACCTGAAGGACCTGGATGAACTTGAGAGGTGGCCCATGGTAATCTCCTGTGGTTTAACAAATCCAGGTGCAAGGTGCTGCATCTGGGTTGGGGCCAGGCCAGTAACAATGCAGGCTGGAGGATGAACAGATCAAAAGTTATTTGGGAGTGCTGGTGGATGAGAAGCTGGACATGACCCGGCCATGTGCACTCACACCCATGTCCTGGGCTGCATCCAAAGCACCGAGGGCAGCAGGGAGAGGGAGGGGATTCTGTCTCTCTGTTCTGGTGAGATCCAACCTGGAGTGCTTCATCCAGCTTTGGGGTCCCCAACACGGGAAGGACATGGACCTGCTGGAGTGACTCTGGAGGAGGCCACCAAGGTGATCAGAGGGATGGAGAACCTCTCTTACAAGGAAGGGCTGAGAGAATTGGGATTGTTCAGCCTGCAAAGGAGAAGTCTTCAAGGTGACCTAATTGTGACCTTCCAGTATCTGAAGGGAACCTGCAAGTAAATGGAGAGGGACTTCTTACAAGAGCCTAGAATGACAGGACAATGGGGAAGGGATTCACCTTGAGAGCAGGTTTAGATTAGATATCAGGAAGAAATTCCTTATTACAAGTGTGGTGAGACACTGGCACAGGTTGTCAAGGGAATTTGTGGATGTCCCATGCCTGGAAGAATGGATTGGAAGGAGCTCTGAGCAACCTGGGGGTTGGAACAAGATGATCTTTAAGGTCCCTGCCTACCCATTCCATGATTCTATGATCTGCAGGCTTTGCTGCAGGCTCCTGAGACTTCACACAACTGCACTGGAGACCTCTGATAAAGCAAAGAACTCAGGATGACAGATTGCTGCTGATGTCGAAAGACTTTTTGAACTCTTGTACGTAGGGTTGGCATGAGGAATCAACAATGAATGTCACTAAATCCTTTCATGGAGACACAGGAGATTAAGGCTGAGCATATGACTGGGAAGGTTTCTATTCTATGTATCATTAGGAGAAATTGTTGAAGGTGAATAAAATCAAAAAAATCTCCAGTGAAGGAGAGGGAGAGCATTTTTACACATAAACCAGACTTTGCTCTATGATTCTGCTTTTTGAGCTTTTTATCAGCAGACAGCTCATGTTCTGATCTGGTTTAAGTAGGGAGAAAAATTAATTGTCCAAGTATCCTAAGCTTCCCACATAAGAGGCCCATGAGACAGTCCTCGTGAGGCAAGCACACTGTCATATTCCAGCACATCACAGAGTTTCATACAGAAAGTGTGAAAGAACAGGTGAAATTATTTATTTATGTAATGAGTAGCAATGCTGAGTACTTAGAGATTCTGCTGCCTTTGCTAAGGCATGAGATAAAAATAACGATGTCATTAATCTTACAAAGACATGTGAGCGCTTCTTTCCAGAAATAACTGTTAAGCATAAAATTTCAGGCATTAATCAAAGCATGCTGAGGCCTAGCCTTCTTTAGGATTCCAAAAAGAGATGTAAAGCAACAGGACTGTAAAGCAACATGAAAAAAAGGGGCATTTAACCTTTATTCTGAGTAGGTAAAATATGCTCAGGGACAGGTTATTGAGTAGTGCAGATTTGCACTGATTCAGCTGGTTTTAGCAAAGCTGCAGCAAGTTTTACCCTCTCAGAAGTTGGTCTCTGCTGTCTGAAAGAAACCGGGAAGAAAGAAGGGCACCACCACATGATATCATGAATATGAAAAAAATATATATAAAATATTCAAATAAAATATTCTGCAGGAAGTAGCAAAAGAGACATACCCATGAGGAAGGGAAAAACACAGGAAAAAAGATAATGCTTAAAAGGTTCTTTCAGGAAGGAAAACTAGCAGATGCAGCACAAGGGAATATGAACTCTGCCCAAACACTGAGAATATGAGCAAGATTCAGGGGAAGAATTTAAATGCAAAAAGATTTTTTTTTCAAATAAAGTAGAGACGCAACACAAGCAAGGATAAATTATATTTGTTTCCCATAGGCCAAGTCCAGGAAGAGATTTCCTACAAAGATGAATCATTTTATCTCAGATCCACAGTCCTGTTGATAAATCTCAAAGCGATTCACCAAGAAAGAACATTTCCCAGGGAATGAGTTCTAGCCCTTATTTAAAGCTGCCAAAGGTGTTGCTTAGTGGTCTGGGGATGCAGATAAATTGTCTGTGTCAATTCAAAGCTCATACACAGTTGCCATGAGGGGAAGTGTTATGTCTGCATGTGATTTCCTGAAACAAATCAAACGTTTCTGCAGAGAAACTCATAAAAAGCTGACAATATATTAAGGCTGTTTTCTCTCAAAATAGTTGGCTCAAACCTTTTGTGCAGATCCAACTGGGTCAGAAAAATACCCCAAAAACAAATGAAGGAAGATAAATATATTGTGTCTTAAAAAATCTGACAGAAAAATCCCAACAATTTTAGCGCATGAAACTAAAACCAAAAGCTGTTTCAGTACAATAAATAGCAACAGAAACTGAGTATTTACAATTCCCCATACAGAGGACGCTTATACCTTGGTGCAGCAGTACAGTCTGCAAGACATTACTGGGGTGATCTCAGTTGGTATTAAGAAAAAATGCCTGGGCTCATCTGTCACTTCCAACAGTGGCACTAACAATTTAAATGCAACATTTTCCAAAGGTAGTTTTTTCAGCAGGATCAGCTATGCTAACTCTTTCCATCCCAGCTAGAAATGAGCAGAGATCAGAAGGAATAGCCATATCCCAGGTTAATTTTACTCTTCATTATATGCATTATCTGCCTCTTTTCATATCTTCTAACTGATTTCAGGTAATTTATTTGCTACGTTCAACACATCAATGAAAGACAACTGGAACCATCACTGACCCATCACTCAACCACCACTGAACACTGATCCTGGAGCACTGTTCTGCCCATCACAGGCATGGCTAGCAGCTATTCCTAAATCTTCAATGCCATCACCTGGGAGACCCTCGGGTCCCGTATTCCTTCCAAGTGTAATAATGGCACACCTCATGTGAAATGAAGATCTGCTGGCTCCAGTGAGGCCAGCTCACAAACAAGAACCCCAGCTATTCCTACTGCATACACCAGCCTTCCACATGTCCTGGAGACCCAGCGTCTTAAAAGGGAATCCTGGGAGCTGAGTCCTGCTCTGTTCGCCACTTTTTGGTGCTGAACTCCACCATAAGGTACAGCTCACACTTAACCATCCCTGACAGGTCTCTTCCCAAACTCTTGCAGGGTCCAGAGGCTGAACTTGTATTTAACCGGTTTTTCGTTACTTTAGCCTGGGAGGATTGTGACCCGAGCTTTCCCAGTGCTGGCAGAGCAGCTGCTCAGGCTGTCAGGGAACAGTCAGGAGCCTGGGATCCTCCGGTCACCCCATGGCTGCTCGCTGACGCAGCGTCTGGCTTTGGCACCATCACCTTACAGAGTCAGGGGCCTGGCAGGATCCCCTTACATCGTTTTAGAATGATGATAGAGATCACTGATCCCTTCGTCTTCAGGAGACGCCACAGCAGATGCCTTCAACCTTCCCCGTTACTGACTGCCATCTCCCAAAGGCACACGCAGCAGGCTGGGCAAGCACACAAAATTTGGGCTGCAAAGGCCATCGACATGTGGCCTTAAGATGAGACTGGGGACATTTAGATTAGATAGTCGTAAAAAATAAAAATCACTTTTAGGGTGGTCAGGCATTGGGATAGGCTGCCCAGGGAGGTCGTGGAGTCACCCTGGAGGTGTTCAAGAGGCGTCTGGACCTGGCGCTGGGTGACGTGGCTTAAGGGCTACCGTGGTGGCACTGGGTTGACAGCTGGACCCGACGATCTTAAAGGTCTCCTCCAACCCTGACCATTCCATGATTCTATGACACCGTCAACATCTCCATCCC
>VZTB01013765.1:0-63290 GCA_013397245.1 Thryothorus ludovicianus | reverse complement strand
CCCCAGACACTGCTCAGGGTATCCATCCAAACTGCCCCAGACACTGCTCAGGGCTCCATCCAAACTCCTTTTTATGGCAAGGACTGCTCCAGTCTTACCTTCCTGATGTTTGGGAAGTGCAGGGTCTGTGCACTGCACTAAGGAAAGAGGGAACAGTAGGGATCTCCAGGTTAGAAGCAGTAACTGGTGTGGGGATCAGAACCCCAGTCTGTAACTGGTTTAGTGACCAGAACCCCAGTCTGTAACTGGTTTGGGGATCAGAACCCCAGTCTGTAACTGGTTTGGGGATCAGAATCCCAGTCTGTAACGGGTTTGGTCTAAGTGGGGTTTTCCTGCAGGCCATAACCTGAGCTCAAGGTGAGCTGGCCAAAACCTTGCCCCCTCCCCCTGCTTCCAGAACATTCTGTACTTCCCAGCCCCGAGGCAGTGCTGGAAGGCCATTAACCCATTGATTCCTGGCATGAACCACTGCAAATCCCACAGAGCCAACCCATCCCCTCCATCCCTGGGCTCCCATTCCTCAGGAGCACAGTGAGTTTTGTTTGCTACACGACAGCATTATATAAAGCTGCTGCTGGCAATATCAAAACATATTAAAAGTTTAACTAAGACAATGTGTTTGAGAAGAATTTGCTTTCTTTGGAGCTGGAATGTCCCCATAAAAAGGCATGATCTGTACGAGAGAGAGCTGTCCAATGATCTGCAAACGCTGCATTGTGTCCTGGAGTAAACCCTGCTCTCCTCAAACCCAAATTGGTTTGGATTCCCTCTGTGCATGCAAAGAGCACTTTCAACTCATTCTGCAGCTGCATGTCTTAGACCTGCATTGGTGGGGTGGCTGCTTTTCACAGGTGGACTTTCATGTCCCAGTACTGCAGGCCTGGTCACAATGGCACAGAGGCCCTCAGGACACCCCTGGGAGGGTGAGAGTCAAAGTGTCCCTGAAATGCAAAGCTGTTCCTGTTTGCAAGGCTTGATCCACTACAGTGGTTTGTCAAAAACCATAAAAAGCTATTTCCTTTATCCCAAAATTCTCCCTTTTCCTACAAGCCCATTGAAGACACTATAGTTCCATTGAAAACTCTATTATTGCATTGAAAACTCAATTATTGCATTGAAAACACGATTATTGCTTTGAAAACACGATTATTTCTGCAGATCTGTGCAAGGTTACAGCTGGTTCCTTGTGCCTCCTCCCCACCTCACCTGGTCTCTCACCACTTCACCCCATCTCTGTAGAATCCTTCTGCTCTATCTGCTCCACTATTTATCCTTAAATCTTTGTGCTCCCCAATCTCCCCCAGTTTTTGTGGTCCCACGTCAACTCACAGGGAAAAGGAGCCCAGAATACACAAAAGTGAGTTGTTTGAGAGCTTCACTTCACTGCTGATAAATGAGGGAATTTATTTTGCAGATTATTTTCCCAGCAATCCAGAGGTGGAAATCACGATGAGGATGGGACAAAGTCTGCCATACTGAAATAAAAATCTGATATATGAGTGTGACAGCCCTACCAGGGACTCCCTCATGCCTAGATTTCCTTCCAGCAAAAGTGAAAAGCTTTGTTTTCATTCAGTTTTTGACCCAGAATAATTCTCACAGGCAGAACTTTGCCTTTTCCTGTAGAAAGACTGAACACACTGAGCACTCCCACTCTGCCTTGGCCCAAAGGTAGTTCTGGCCTGGAGTTCTGCCTCCAGCAGAGCCCAGAAGTGTAGAAAACAAGTGTAAAAACAGGGCAAGTGCAAAGCAATTCACTGGTGGATGTATCCTCCCAGTTTACTGCCTTTTTTAGTAGTAAAAACAAGTTGTAACATTGGCAGGGAGCCCCAGTGTTTTACACTTTCATTATCTCCATTGTTATACAATACAGAGCTCAGGTCCTGGAAGATGAGTATGATATTAAATACTCCTAGACTTTTGCTTTAGAAGGGATTATTTGCACTTCTTTTCAACCTTCTCTGAAGTCTCATTAAGATTTATCAATAAAGAGAAGCAGATGCTGGACAGAGAGGTGATGAAGGGCAAGCCCATCCTTTGAGTCCCTGGTGTCAGGGCAGGGTCCCTCCAGCTGGGCACTTTTTCTCAGCTACTTTAAAAGGCCCCACCCTCAACAGAATCACAAAATCATGGAATGGTTTGAGTTGGAAGGGACCTTAAATCTCATCTTGTTCCACACCTTCCACTAGACCAGGATGCTCCAAGCCCTGTCCAGCCTGGCCTCGGATGCTTCCAGGAATGGGGCAAATTGTCAAATGTATCTCCCTCCAAGACTGATGTTAAGTCAATATTCCTAATTTCATAGCAGGAAACCCTCCTGCATCCCTTGTACCTGCCCAGGTGTTGCTGGAAGGATGGGAGCTGAGTGCAGCAGCCTGGTCAGACCCACAGTGAGTGAGGGAACCCCTGTGAATGCCAGGACAGCTTCCACAGCTCTGATATTCTGATCCTTAGTGACAGAAAGGTGGTTTCACCAGTGATGACCACCCTAAAAAAATGGGCTCCCTCCAAGAGACAGAATCAGGTGAGAGGTGCTTGATAGTCTGGACTTGTGTGCAGCTGGGACAGGACCCACATGCCTAAAGAAAAACTGCAGCCGGGTCTGACCTCACTCCTGTGAAAGCAGAAAAGCTTTTTCAGGCTCTGCAGAATTTAAACCACCAGAAAAACAAGGGATTAGCCTCACAAAGCAATAGCACTGCTCCCTTCCACCACTGAAATCCAGTGCAGAAAAGAGACATTTCACTCTGAACTGGTGTGAGCCTGGTGTCCAGGCCTGGGCTGCTTCTCTCGGCCAGGTTAAACACGCCTGGGTGTCCCCACAGAGAAGAGGCCTCTTCGAGTACATTTCCCTTCTTAATTAAAATAACATTTTGAAATTACAATTGGCTTGTGACAAGAACAAAGGACAGCACAGCAGCTGGAGTGATCAGCTTGTAGGGACTTGCAAACAGGCACCAACGAGCTGGAATACACTCCTGCAGCATGGAAAAGGATTTCTTCACATGGAGAAGGGATTCCTTGGGTTTTTCATGAACATTTAGTGCAACAGATGGCTTGATGCTGTGCACATAAGAATGGTTTTATTGGATATCATCACTGCTTGCAAATGAATCAGGAAATATGTGAGGCTCAGAAATCACCTGCACAAACCTTGGGGCACCTCTCTGCATCCACCCACTGAGTCCCTGTGCAGCTCCAGGTTCTGGGAGGGCACAGGGCAGTGAGGAAATGCCATAAAAAAAGTGCCTGTAAAGAGATGAAAGTGATGAAACTCTGCCTGGTGAGGTTGTGGCTCCTTGGGCTGGGGGGGAGGCAGGGCAGGACACGGGGAAGATTTGCAGAGTGGTGAAGGGGATGGATGAGCTGGGGATGGAAGTGCTGCTCAAGAACCCTGACACTGCTGAAACCTGGGGCCACTCACTGGGAGCAGCCCAGAACACACACAGGAACTTTACAGGGGTGGTGGAGAACTTCTGGATACTGCTGCCAGAAAAGGTTTGGAAGCAAACACTGCCTCAGGCAGACAAGTTCATGGACAACAGGTTCATCCAGATATCAATGGAATTAAGGTAGGGGTGTGCCTTCAACATCCCTCCTGCAAGGGCTGGGAGTAAATCTTACCTCCAGCTGTCACTTCTGGGACAAAGTGCATTTTTTATTCATTTAAATCTGCTGCAGCCACTAAATGCTTTTTTTTCTGTCCCTAAAGAAATACGAGTAGTAGTAACAATAATAAATAATAACAAATAGTAACGGTAACAAATAAAAGAAAAAGTCAAAATAAAAATTTAATATAATAATAATTTANATTAGATTAACTATTAGCTAAAAACATGTTTTAATTTCCAACACGATTTTTTAATACCAAATATTCTCTACAAAAATAATAATAGTAGTAGTAGTAGTAGTAGTAGTAGTAGTAGTAGTAGTAGTAATCCAGCCAAAACTCCAAGCCAAACCAACCCAATCCATTTCCCACAGAACACAGACCCACAGAGCTCACACTTCCAGGCATTGGTATGTAAAGAGTGAATAACAGTCCTGGTTTTAATTACTGCCCTGCACCAGTGCTAGGAACAGAGAGCCATGTTTTACAGCAATTCCTAATGCTCCTTCTTGGAAACACAGAGAAGGGCTGGCCAGGGAGAATCCTGCAGATGGGATTCTTTTTCAAAGTTGGAATTCAACCTAAGGAAATTAAATCTTGAATGACTGGGGGGCAATCTGGGGCTCTCCCCAAAGTGTGGCCTCTCTCATGTTCGCTGATTTATGGTAAGGCACAGGTAGCTGGAAAAGTTTTACAGGGCAGAAATGTTTGAAGAAATTGGCTGATTTATGGTAAAGTTTGTCCTGGTAGCAGAGCCTGGACAAATCCTGGATGAACTTTAAAGCAGCCAGGTAATTCCTGTTATTGCACAGTAATTGCTAACTCTGCCAAATTACCTTTTTTTTACCTCAATTCCATGGCTTGGTGGCATTTTGCTAGTTAGTATTTGTCTCCTTTCCACAAAAGTTCTCTTAAAAACTTCCAGCAAAACCAGTGCCTGAGAGGGAAGCTTTAAGCAGAGTGCTCATAGAAAAAGACCATGTTCAAAGGCAGAGAGCAGGAAAAGGTGTTTCATGAAAAGCCTAATTTTACCCTTAAAAAATTATATACCAGCAACTCAAATGCCAAAGTGTTTTCTCCCACCCCCTCCACAAGATTTAAGCAACAAAACAACATTCCCTGGGAGCAGCACGTTCTCTTGCAGGGTCTGTTCTGCAGCAGGAGGTCAAGGAATGTTTTGGGGCACTCCGAAAAAAGCAGATACTTCTGTGGGAGAATCTTTGGCCCAGTGGCCACGGTTCCTGTGGTGGTGTGTGCACGAATTTGCTGTCCAGGGCCACAGAAACATCCCTGGAGAACAAGCACGAGCTGATCCCACAGCTGTGGCCCCAGTGCTGCTGCACACGACGATTGAGTCCCCAAAGGAGGAAGGATTGTGCTGTGATCGTGGCATCTGCCCACTAACAGGGCAAAAAGGATCAGGTCTGAACGCTCATCCCTGCAGAGAGAAAATCCCTTAAGCAGCTGCCAACTGCCAGAGGTCATGAGCAAAGCAGGGTCCCACAGGGAAATTATTGCTGCTGTGCCAGCGTGGGCTGTGCCCCTGTGAGGAGACCAGGCTGGGGCAGGCACAGAGTGGTGGGAGAGAAGGGGGCAGCAAGGCCAATTTCATCCATCAGAGCACTCCAGGCCAGAGCTGATGCCCCTCTTTGCTTCCAAATCCTCTGCAGCAAGGAGAGGAGCGGTGCTGAAGCTGTGAATTGCCAGGGAATCTGGAATGATGATCCCAGCCACAGGAGCAGCGTGCAGACCTCCCCCAGAACGGTCCCATTTCATGCTGGCACTGGGGGAGTGAGTCCTTGAGCTGCTGAGCTTCTCTGACAGTGCTGGCACCCCCCAAAACAGGATCCCCATCAGACTGTGGGGTTTGAAATAAAGCTGGCACAGTGTTGGCAGCACAGAACCAGGCAAAAATACCCCAGCACCAGGAGGGATGATTTTTGCTGGCTCTTTACAAGCCTCTGTCAAGGAGATGAATGTGAAAGGTACATCAGAGCAGGTGTTCTCCTTCTAAAAACCCATCAGAGCAGTTTCTGTCCAAGGAGAGAGACCTCAAACAAAATCCACCATCAGCAAACTCTGGCAAACAACAGTTTCCAAGGAGAATCCAGACTTCTACTCAAGTCTGGCTCAGCCGAGTAAAAAAAGCTCAATCCTGGGGAAAAAAACTTTGCAGCAACTAAGCAGAATTTATTTAAAATATTCATCCTCTCACAGAAGAGCACAGAATAAACATCTGAGTGCTGATTCTCAAAATTCATAGTTCCTCTAATATTTTAAAAATAGCACATACACTCCTCTCTGTCAATGAACAGCTGATAATTAATCACAGAATCATAGAACGGTTTGGGTTGGAAAGAGCCTCAAATCCCATCCCATTCCACCCTTGCTGTGGGCAGGGACACCTCCCACTGTCCCAGGCTGCTCCCAGCCCCATCCAACCTGTCCTTGGGCACTGCCAGGGATCCAGAGGCAGCCACAGCTGCTCTGGGCACCCTGTGCCAGCCCTGCCCACCCTCAGAGAGAATTTCACCCTAACATCTAATCTAAACCTACTCTCTTTCAGTTTAGAGCCATTAATGAAAACTTGTATTAAATAAAGCGTGTATTGCCTGCAAGCCTGTGCATTCCAGAAAAAAGTGGTATTGTTGTTATCTCTTCAAACAACTGTCAGGCCAAATGTGTGCAGAATGAGAAGTTTTTCTCAGAGCTCTGTCTATGTGTCACTGCCACTGCAGTTATATCCTGTCTGTAACAGCACTTGAACCATCACCAGACATTTTGCTTTTAGTCAGCTCAGGCTTTTGAGGTGTTTTCATTTAGAGTCGAAGAGTTTCTTTCTCCTGTGCAGTACAGGACCAAGCAAAAGAGAAGGAAAGGGCTGGTGCAATCACTTCAGCAATGCACACAGATGAGTGAGTGGTTGTGGCCCTGCTCAGTTTGGATTGCAGGCTGTTGGGATTGCATTGTGTTCCCATCGATTTTCCATGGCCCTAGCCACGTTCCCTATGTGCTATCGACTCAGCTGTGAAGCCATGAGGCAGAGACAGTTAAGAAAATATTTACAGGAGACTGAGTCCTACAGTAAATCAGTAATCAACTTGTTTGTCTGACCCATTTATTCATGACCCATAAGTGAGCTTCTGCTTTTTTCTGGATATGTCTCCCCCCTACACACACACCCCCACAGTGGTGCTGCACAAACCCCCAAAGGCAAAACAGACCCTCAATTCCTCAATCAACTGTTTCATTTTCTGCAATGAACACAAGAAGAGAATTTGCATTGTGATCATTCCTTCCAACCTCTTGATTAACTTCTACTCAGCCAAACATGGGTGAGCTTCTCCAGCTGAGTGGTAAAGGTTTGGTATCACCTCTGGAGCCAGGCTGGCAGAGCTGGGGGTGCTCACCTGGACAGGAGAAACTCCAGGGAGAGCTCAGAGCCCCTGCCAGTGCCCAAAGGGGCTCCAGGAGAGCTGGAGAGGGACTGGGGACAAGGAATGGAAGGACAGGACACAGGGAATGGCTTCCCACTGCCATTAGGGTTAGATGGGATATTGGGCAGGAATTGTTCCCTGTGAGGGTGGGCAGGGCTGGCACAGGGTGCCCAGAGCAGCCGTGGCTGCCCCTGGATCCCTGGCAGTGTCCAAGGATCTGTCCAAGGGCTTGGACCCCCTTTGGACAGTGGAAGGTGCCCCTGCCATGGCAGGAGTGGCACTGGATGAGCTTTAAGGTCCCTTCCAACCCAAACCAGGCTGGGACTCTGTGATCTCTTTCCATTCACTTTAGCCCTGGGAACAACTCTCAGACAAGTTTACACAAGCTAACAATGTTCTGCTTCCTGCAAATGTACAAGTGTAAAATCTAAATATTCTTTCAGGTAAAGAAAACACCATCTTCCACTCTGAGTGTTTGATTTGAGCTGCTTATAACTCCTCCACACACTCACATCAAAGCCCCCCAGGACAGCCAGGGGAAGAGGGTTACTTGTGATACATCTTTTCTCATGTACAGACTTAGCATTACAAGGAAGTATTGAATGTAATGCACACACACATTTAAATAAATGTCTCTGAAGAAAATAAAACTTGTTAAGCACATCCCAGCCCTTTATGCTTTTACAGGATCTCTGAAAACTGTTTGATGCTCTGTGGGTCCCTTTCTCAGTGACCTGATACCTCCCTAAAGTGCCAAGATTTTATGAACAGCAGCTGTACTTGCCCATGTTGCTTCCAAACCCACAAAGATTTCAGAAATAAATGAGGATTCATCAAAAGCAACATTTTTCCTCGAATGCTGTTTCTTCTAAGCCAAAAGAGCCCAGACATTTCTTCCCAAATACCTTCTCTGAGACTTTCAGCAGCACAAAGGACACAGATTCCAGGAGGAATCCACAGAATCATGTAACATTTTGGGTTGGAAGGGACTTTAAAGCTCATCTTGTTTCACCCCCTGCCATGGGCAGGGATACCTTCACTGTCCCAGGCTGCTCCCAGCCCCATCCAGCCTGGCCTGGGACACCTCCAGGGCTGGGCCAGCCACAGTTTCTCACAGAAGAAGCTCATCCAAGAGATCATGGGAGACTTTAAAGTGTAGTAGAAACAGAGAAATGAGTGGATGCAACCCAGCAGAGAATCAGGATTCATCCATCCTGGCTCTTTATCCAACAGCCTCTCTGGTTCCTTTCCTTTCTCAGGCTGACATTCCAATCCCTCACCTTGCACCAGTGACCTGCCAAAGCAAGAGAACCCTCAGCTCATGGAGGGTTGGGCAAGGCTTTGCTATTTAAATCTGTGCCTCCAACCACGGCTGAAAGAGAAGGATTCACCTCGGAGCTCAGCAGTGCCCTGGGATCAGACATTCCTGCGTGCACTGCTGCCACACCTTCTCCAAAAGCTGAGGTGTTTGTTTGGGTGACATGGGAACGTCAGAAAAAGGAGACAAGCTCCTGCTTCTTCCCAGCTGTGCTCAGGAGGGACGGGAATGTGGGACAAGAGGAGGATTGCTTCAAGACAGAAATTAGTGCTGGTGGTGTAGATTAGGCACAAACACAATGTGGTGTTGATTGCTGTGTCCAAATGAGCTTTTGTGACACAGTTTTAAGAAAAAAAACCATGCAGCTCTTGCCAAGAAATACTCTTAGAGATGCTCGATACGAGCGTGCACAAACTTTTATGTAAAGAAAAGAAAAATCCTATCAGATTATAGCTCTCATCTGATGCTGTTTGCTGCAGTCACAAAGGGCTCTAAGACTCTTTGCAATTTTCCAGCACAAAGTGCTAATCTGAGGATGTCCTAATGAAGAGACAAATGCTCAGCACAAGCACAGCCTGGCAGTTCTGCCATGGATCCCGAGGCTCCGGCCAAATCCCGAGGCCAAGGTTTGCAGGCAACATTTGAATTAACTCTCCCTGTGTCAATGGAGACACACTTTGGCCTGTGACTGCCATCATGTGCAGAAGCATTTTTCTTGGAGAAAAACAAAGCAGTCTGCATAATCCTGGCAAATGGGGAAGGCAATTTCAGCGCTCACATCCAGCATTTTGTGCTGCAATTTCCTAAAGAATATTCCAGGCAATTTTAAACGCACACCACCTCCAAGAATCAATCTAGCACTGAAGCCACTTTGGCTCTGTGGGGAAGGAATTGAAGGTTTTTCTGCTGGTGCTAGGAAAACATGAGGATAGAGATGCTCCAGGTTCAGAAAGCAGCACATCCCCGTGGCAAATAACTTGATTTTCTCAAGGCTTCTCTGCCTCCTTGCTCTTTGCCTTTACGTAGTGCCTTCCATACATCTTTCCCAAAGGATTTAAGGACCAGTCTCTCCAGCTGGCTGCCCTCTCCTGGATGGAATCAAAAAGTGTTTGATTACTTCCACTTAGATAAAATGCAGTGATCTGCTTTTAATTTTTTTTTTCCTTAGGTCTGTATAATCACAAAGGTTCCACCGTGCCAGAACAAGAACTATGAAATTCTAAGGGGCTGCTTCATAATCCTCAACAGGGCTGCCAACTTTTTTGAGAGTAGAGTTTTTAGCCAAATTGCCTTTTATATATACGCATTACAGAGTTTTGAATTTTTACATTTCTTTCCTATATTTACCATTGCCTAAATCCCACTGTTGTTCCCTTGTAAAGTGCTTAATCCGTCTCCTCAAACTCTCTGGAAAACATTTCCATATCTCTTTGTTGCCGAAGGTAAGCGTGTTAAACACTGAATATTTCAGTTGGAAGGATTCTTATATAATCTTTTCCTCTGCCTCAATTCAGGGTCAAATATTTCTTTGCTACTCTCAAGCAGCGCTTGGCTGACCCCAGTTAAAGCCAGCTGATAATGGGGACTGCAGAGTTTTTGCAGGGAGCCCGGTCCACTCCTTCCCCAGTTAACCATTGGCGTTCCTGCAGGTTTGTTTGCACTCCTGACACGAGCAAAGGGCTCTGGCCATGATTCCCTCAAGGACCCATTCATCGGGGAGCTGGGAGTTCCACTCCGGGAGCCCGCATCTTTAAATCGAGGGCAAGGATTAGGATGCAGAGTGGAAAGGCTGAGGACAAAACATCCCTTGCGGAGGGTTTCAGTCGCTGCCAGCGGCCCCGCGAAGCCGGGAGGCTTCTCTGGCGTTCTGCGAGCGCACTCACACGACCAGCCGCGCTTTGAAACTTTCACTGCACATCTGTGCATCCCTGCCTGCGCTCGGCAGCGAGCCAAGGGCTGAATTCCTGCGAGTCCGTGCAGCTCCCACACGTCCACAGCTCTAGGACCCAGCGGGAGCCGGCTCGCTGTGAATCAGAGCGGAGCCCCGAGCGCTGGATGCGGCAATGTGAATGGCTCTGCGGGCTGGGCACGGCGGCCGAGCACAGGGTGCCACGGAGCCCGCAGCAGCCGGGACACCCCTGGGACAGCGCCCCGGCTCTGAGGTGAGTGACCCGGCCCGGCCCGGCACGGCCCGGCACGGCCCAGGTGCGGTGCCGAGCGCCGGGAACGGCTCCGCCGAGGAGGGACAGATGGACGGGACGGGATGGGATGGAGAGGGATGAAATGGGATGGGATGGGATGGTTTGGGATGGTTTGGGATGTCTGTGCCACACGGAGCGCTCGCTGCTGGCAGAGCGGCGTTCGCAAGCGCGGCGTGGTTTGGTGAGACCCAAAATCGCATCTGCTCAGGCAGGTTTGGCTGCCCGCACATCTGGAAGGTGTTCGTGGGGCAGCTGTGGATAAGCTTGAAGCTTGGAAAACATCTTTAGCGAGAGCAGCTTAATCTCAGGGAAATGCAAGTGTTCGTACTTTTTTTATCCAGGTATATGGGAACTTAGTTTTATTTGCATTCTACAGCGGTTACACCTATATGAAAATTCTTTCCTGGCTTTGTTCTGAATATTGAGGCTTTCTTATTTCCTTTTCTCCTCCCCCCTGAATAATTCCACTCTAGATAAAAAACCCTCTCATTTTTTTACTAATATAAATAAATAGGAATTCTGCTAAATCCAAGCGTGACTGACCCAAGGCAGGATCCTTTTAGCTGCAGACAGAGCAGTTACTTCACTAGAGCCCGTGGATCCTCTGGGATGGCCACTTGGAAAAGCTCACGACCTCCCTGCTGCCTGTGTGCAGTGACAGGATGGAGCTGACAATGTTTATTGATTTATAGCTGGTGATAACACTGCTTGAGCTGAGACACTGCTCACAGCTAAAATCGGGGACCCAGGCAGGGAGACAGAAGGAATTTGTGCACTGAGAACAAAAAGTGTTTGTGCTTCGGTTCTTTCTTCGCTTTAAATTCTCCTTATAAAGCTCAAGAAGTTTTAGAAAAACACCAAAAGTGAGCGTGCTTGTCAGGCTGGTTTTCCAAGTTGTCACAACTTGGAAGTTGCATTGTGACTGTTAGACAGATAATTTATGGATGTTTTCATGCATTAGAGTATCACAATTAAGTTTTTGGGGCACTTTTTTTGCTAAGGAAAACTAAAATGTGACAATTCTCTGCAACAAGACAGAGACAGAGCTGACTTGTCTGTACATTCCTGCTTGTGGTACTTCTGAGCTGGTTCAGATATTGTGGAAAACAGGCTTTTAAAATCCCCCTGCCAACTCCCATTTCAGGCAGTTTTGTCTGAAATTCAGAGGGTTACAATATTCTCTGCACTTGCCCAAGAGTTTACAGGGATGGAACAAAGAATTAAATATACTGGGGAGTTCTCAAGTATGATAAGATCGGCCTTTAAATGTACTAATAATCATAGATATGAATTATTTTAAACCAAACCTCAGCGAGGTCTGCAGAGGAGCCCCCTGACACATCTGTGCAGTGCCAGGGATTTCACAGCTTGGTGTCCCCGCAGGGATCTGGCCCTCCCAACAAGGTGGTGAGGAAAGAAACCCTGGCTGCTATTCCCTCATCCTCGTGGCTGAGCAGTGCCCCTTTTCCCCGTGGAAATCTGAAATTATCTTTTTAGATGTCTTCATTTAACTTCAGTGGAGAGTTACAATGAGCACGAGCATCATTTTAACCCATATGCTAAATAAGCAATTACTTCATAGGGTAACTGAACAGTTTATGAAATAACCAAAATTTTAAAAATCCGTTTAGAAAAATACCTAAAATATGTATTCAGATTAGCATTTTCAAGTACAAAATATCTTTATTTAATGGGATGTCTAGAACAAGGGTCAAATAGAGCACATTAAAAACTAGATTGTTTCAATCAATAAAATAAATCCCATAATTTCCCCTACTGCTCCATGGCTTTGGCCATATAAATGTTCCCTTAAGCACAGATTCCATTAATTGTTTTTCTGTTTCCTTACAAAATGATTTTAGGACTAACAGAATACTGAACACTTACTAACTAGCATTACTGACTTAAATTAAAGGCACGTGGAAAAAAAAAATACTGGTAATTTTGAGAAGTTAACAGAAACCTTTGATTTTTAAAACAAACTTCTGATAAAGAAACAAAAAAGATAAAGGGTTACTAGACCCGATGGTTTCATTCCAAAAGATTCTGTGCTCTAACAGCAACAGTCAGCGCTGGATTGGTGGGGTTTGAAATATTTGTCAATCCCAAATGTGAGGCCAATAAAAGCCGGGGAAACTCAACCCCTTCCAGCCCAGCTACAGCAACGGTGACCTCTGCCGGCAGCTGCTCGGGCAAAGGATTTGTTAAACCCAAGTATTTATTAAATCTCAATTAATTAAATTTATTCTGTTCCCAGAGAAAAGGGGCAACACCTCCTCCCACCCAATTTATCCCGTGGAAAGGAAAAAAGAAAGAAAGTTGTGCCAGGGCAGCAGAGCTGGGAAGGGAATGGAGCATCAGGAGCAGCTGGGGGAGCTGGAAAGGGGCTCAGCCTGGAGCAAAGGAGGCTCAGGGGAATTTCTGGCTCTGCACAGCTCCTGACAGGAGGGGACAGCCAGGGGGATTTGGGCTCTGCTGCCAGGGACCAGGGACAGGACAAGAAGTGGCCTCAAGCTGTGCCAGGGAAGCTCAGGTTGGATATTCGGGAAAATTTCTGCCCTGGAAGGGTTGCCAGATATTGGGACAGGCTGCTGAGGGCAGTGCTGGAGCCACCAGCCCAAAGAGTTCAAAAACACACAGGAGTGGCAGCCGGGGACGTGGCTCAGTGTGAGCACAGTGGGGCTGTGCTGACGTGGGGATTCAACCTTCCTGGAGGGCTTTTCCAACATTCATGATTCCAGGATTCTGTGGAAGCAAAAGGCACAGGCACCAACGCTCCTACAACTGCATTCCTGCCCTGGCCAGAAGGAAATTCTCCCAGTGCTGGGTCTGACCTGAGCAGGGTCACAGAGGCCAAAGCATTTAGGAACATTTCTCCAACCAAAGCTCAGGGACAGATGTCCTGTGGGATGTGTTGTGGCTTTTTCTCTCCCCACAATGCCCTTTGTGCAGCCCCACAGAATTCATTAAATATTTGTGTGTGTGTGTGTACGTGAATTTACACCAAAAATTATGTGGTCAAGCAAAGCAAGATCACTTTTGCTGTTGCCAAGAGATCACACAATCAATCACTGTGAGTTACGTGCACTCTTGTCTGCCCAGTGCCACACATGCTAAAGCCATGGAATTTGGGGGAAAGATCTCAGACCCATCCCATCCCCAAATCATGAGTACTGCTCGTAGTTCTGGTCACTGGCTACAAGGATTAAAAGACAAAGTAAAACAGGAAAAGGTGCAGGATGATGAAAGCCTGGAACATTTTCTGTATTTAGAGAAACTACAGAGATTATGATTCCTGAGTCTGGAAAAGAGATGGCTGAGCAGGGGTGTGAGGGAGATATTTATAGCCACAGTTGTCCTTAAGATGTTGAGAGGAAATGGCTGTTGTCAAAAATCGAGGAGCAGGAAATAAAACTGGCAGGTGGCAATGTCGAGGCAGACAGAACAAGGTAGTTCCTCTCTTTGGGCTGTGAATTCTTTGCAGGGCTCAGGAAGCAACCAGGCACACTGAGAGCAAAGCTGCTGCCCGTGGTTCCAAAAATCTGTGGTTCCAGAATGACCTCTGAGCGGGAGAGCAGTTCAAGGAGATGATCCCCACGTGGCTGCTCTGGGTGAACCCCACTCCCCAGCCACCCCCAGGGGCTGCAGGAGGCAGAATTCCTGACCTGGGTGCATTTCTGCTCTAGTTCCTCCAGCTGTCAAATACCATCCCAAAACATGACTGTGTGATATTTACCGTGGGTTGCCAGTTCACTGTGAAAGAATGGCAATTCTGGAAAAATGAAAAGGTAAAATACCATCCCTCATTTTGGGTTTTGCTCAAGGATTAGGTGCAGGCCAGTGTTCATGGATGTTACCACTACAGAAAGACATCAGTGATGAGATTTACAGCTCTTCAGGCAAATCAGTGTCTGAGCAGATTATGGGACAGTGGAGAAGGGCCTGTGAATCCTGGGGTATCTTGTGAAATTCAAAGAAATTGAGAAACACCATTTTATCTCATTTCAATGTGGCCTTTATATGGAGCAGGCATCTTATTTGAACATTTTTGTTGAACTCAGGACTTTTCTAACAGCTTCCACTAAAAATATTATACACAAATAAATCTTGAGTAAAAAGTAGCAGGGAAATGCCTCATTAATTACACTGAAAATTACCTTTCACTCTGAGAACTGCATCAACCTGAGAAATGCAGCAGAGAGTGGCAATGCCAGCAGTGAAACCTGGGTGCCAAGAACCTGAGTGCATTGGCAGAGAGCTGGGGAGCCACCAAGGACATCCAGAGCCAGAAAAGCTCCTGGGAGAGACATTTACATCACACCAGGGCTGGAGAGCAGGAGAAAATGAGCAAAGTGCTGCTCAGAGCTTGGGGCCTGCACACAGCTGGAAGCTGAAGTCAGGCCCTGAATACACACACACCAATGAGGTGTGTTGTTTATTATGGAAATTCAAATGACTGCAGCAGGTAGTTTGAAATAAGATGTTTCTGTCCATCCTTTGAGTTGTCCCACTGCACACAGAATGAAACACCTCTGACTTTTCCTTTTCTTGGAGGCAGCTGTTTGTCACCTTTCTTCTTTATTCCCTGAGGCTCCTGCATTTCCAACAATGCTTTGAGATTTTATGGCACAGTGGTTGACACCATCAGATGACTCAAATCACGATGTATCAGTCACACACTCTCTGTTGCTGGGATCAGTTTTATCACAAAAATATCACAGGATCATTTGGGTGAGAAGGGAACTCATCCCATTCCAGCCCCTGCCATGGCAGGGACACCTTCCACTGTCCCAGGGCTGCTCCCAGCCCCATCCAGCCTGGCCTTGGGCACTTCCAGGGATCCAGGGGCAGCCACAGCTGCTCTGGGCACCCTGTGCCAGGGCCTGCCCACCCTCCCAGGGAGGAATTTGTCCCCAGTATCCATCTAACCCTGCCTTGTCTCAGTTTAAAGCCGTTCCCCCTTGTCCTATCTCATGGTCGTGACCTTCACGTTTCACAGTGGCATTTCCTGGAAGGAACTGAGAGGTGCTGACAATGCACCAAGGTGAGGAGATTCCTGGTCTGGACTTTCCAACCAAACCCTGACACAATTCCCCCTCAGTGTGACAGGAATCACACCTGCAGGGACCCGAGGTAATGTGAGGTAATTCAAGACTTCTTTTATTCAGGGGTTTTCTAAAACTGAACATCAACACACATCATCAACTGGTTCCAAAAAATCCTTCCCTCATTTATCTTCCTGGCTCCAAAATCCAATTTCCTGTCCCCACGGGGTCCATAACAATGTGCTAATAAAAGATCAGATTCTGCTCCCATTGACTTGTTAGGAATCAAAACTCCTGCTGATTTCGGTGGGAAAAGATTCAAGCACAAAGACAGACAAAAATCAACCAGAAGGTAAAACAAGTTCTTTGATTTTGGTCTGGGCTTTGGTTTACGTATTATGGTCAAAATCATAGAACCATGGAATCATTAAGGTTGGGAAACACCTCCAAGGTCATCAAGTCCAACCTCTGACAAACGATGCCCACTAAACCATAATGACCATTTATGAAACTCCATTTATGACCAAATATGAAACTCCTCCAAGAATAAAATCAAAGAAGTGAATTAAATGAATGACTAATGGAGAAAATGAATCTGGTTTGTAACTCAGGGCTGGTCATTTCTTTTGACCTGCCATACTTGTGAAAAATGTTGCTGCCTTAAAAAGGATGCAGCAAAAATTGCTATAGCTCATTTACTTGTTAATAAGCAACTTGTTAACTGGCCCAGGAAATTTATAAAGATTACCCTGATTCTGACAGGTCTGACCTCCAGTGAGTAAATACAGTGTAAATACAGCTGGGAAGCAGATTATGTGTTTGACAACTTTCTATTTGCCAAGTAGGGCTTTACCAGGTGAAAAACTACTATTCTGATTTTTTCCAGTTCTTAATCACTTTGTATTTCCCCCTGTTGTATAGGTAGAAAGGTGACACAGATTTTTTACTGGTCTGGTTCACTGCTTTACTTTGACTGTTTTATTTTGTTCCCGACACAACCATATGTGATCCAGGTTCTTTAAAAAAAAACAAAACCTCTTCAGAATATTTTGTGATGGGGATTTGCCAGGCACCTCATTGCTACGTAATACTTTGATTATGATACATTTAAGAGCTCTGGCTCACAGAATATGTGTTTTTCTATTTTGAAACATAGCTTTTATTCTTTTTCTCTGACGACTTTATGTGCTGGATGAGTCAGGTATGAGAAAAGACCTGTGCTTGTTCACAAAGAGCTTTGCCCTGTGGTGGATGACACAGCCTGCATTTTCCAAATGCATCATTTCCTGCCCTTTATTCCGTGATCCTTTTGGGACACTCTACATCCCAGCACCAGACCAGCACAGGGGTTTGAGGTGGGTGCATTCCCACTGCCAGGCAACCTGTTTATGTGAATTATTTGCACCATGGTATGCTCAATCTTGCTCTTGGAATCTTCTCTTTGCCCTGTCAGAGACAAGGAGCCCTTCACCTGGTCATCCTCCTCTACTGAGAGGACATCAAAGGGTTCTCTCTAAAAAAGGAATAAGTTGATTATTTTCATTTCTGCTCAATGTTAGCAGTTTTATCCATTTCCCTCAGCAAAACTGATCACAGGAACTGCACTTCTCACCTGGGAGGAGAAAGTACATGAAGTGTGTCAAGAGAAATAGATAAGCACAGAACCAGCCACTGAAGCGAGGTGTGGATTTATTTTCCATATCAAAAACCTTTTCCATCCCTTCCCTCATTACCTGGAGCAATGGAAGGTGTCCCTGCCCGTGGCAGGGGTGGAATGGGATGAGCTTTAAGGTCCCTTCCCACCCAAACCTCCCTGGAATTCCGTGATTGGTGTTATCAGTGCTCTGAACATTCAACATCCACGTTTCTGCTCTGCCTGGATCCAAACACTCCCTGCCCCGTCCCTCCTGCCAAACCTTCCTCTCTTCATTTTCTCAGGCACAAGCTGTAAAGAGGAGAGTGCAAAGGGTCACTGCTCAGCCTCACATTCCAGGACACTTTATCTTTGCCAAAAGTGTGAGTTTCTGGTTTTGGCAAAGCATCCAGAATCCAAAGCATCAGAGGGAGTTGGATCCATGAGCTCTCCCTGGGTGCACGTTCCTGGTGCTGGGAAGGGCTGGAGGAGAGACCATTTCTTTTCTCTGTGTGTCACCCTTTCCTTCTCATTTCTTCCCTTCTCTTTGAGAGCAAAGAAATTAGAAAACTATTTAATGACCTGCAGAATCTGTCCCCTTTGTTCAGTATTTCAAATTTTTAAAGGAACTCAAGTAATTTGAATTCAGTCTTCAGCCTTTGCTTGTGCCATCACTTGAAAGCAAAAGGAAATACTTTCTGTGAAAACAGCACATCTCCAGTGCCACAGGAAAACTGATGTGAGGGTTAAAGTTCAGATTTAAAGTTCATCTCTCTCCCTTTGACTTTGAAAAAGCTCATTTCCAGTGACATGTACTTAAACTCTGGCATTGTGCACAGAAATGAAGTACACACCTAATCAGCAAAACTCCCCTCTGGTTTTCATTTTAAGCAGGCAAAAAATGATCTTGTGAGGCTTAGACCTTGATTATTGCTTTGAACCTAATACTAATGCAAAGGAACCCCAGAGAAAAGTTGAAAGATGCAAAATTCAATCACAATGGGCTTCTTTAAAAAGATAGTTCAGTTAGAAATCTGCTGGACATATGTTATTTTAAAAAATAGAATAAAAAGCCAATTTTTTTGTGTTAGACAATGTAAAATTGTCATGTATTCATCATCTGATGAAAATTGCAGCAAAAACAGCCAAATACCAAAGAAAAATCCATTCCTATTGCCACAATTATTTCAATAATCTGTGGAGTCCCACTTTTCAACAGCATTTAATATTTTCATACTACAAATCACATCTGGCTACAAATGTCATCTTCTGTCTCCTCCCACTCCATCCTCATCCATATTCTCTTCCTTCCAGTTCACAGTAAAACTGCTTTTTTGTAACCACAATGATTCCTCCTGACAACTGATTCACCACACAAAAGCATTAACAAATAACGCTGTAATAAATACAAGGTGCACAGCAAATATCCAGACAAGGAAAATACGTGGTTACATATGGGGTTAAGTGTTATAATGACAGCTAATTTCAAATATATCAGATTATTTGTACTAATTAATATTGGCACAACCCCCGTGGAAATTCAGATTTGGGATGGGAGTGTTCTGGGTGGTTTTTATGGAGCTACAGAAGATGTGAAGCCTGTGGCACCTGTGTCCATATCCTGCTGCAGAAGAGTGATGGATTTTAAAGTGAAATACAAACCAGAATCAGGATTATGTGGGAAAAAGATCATGGAATTTATTACAGAATCATAAAGGTTGGAAAAGACCTCTAAAATCCTCAAGTCCAACCTTTGCTTGAACACCACTGCACCCATTAAATAATTTTGCACCTCCTGTTTTGATCAGTGCCCCCCACAAAGGGCAGCCCCACACCCCAGAGCTGGGGGTCCCACAAGCTGAAGGAGCAGTTTGGCAGCTCTGGACTCAGCATTCCCAGATCCCTTGAGAAATCCAAACACTTCCCTTCACAGAGCAGGACAGAAAGGGTTTAGGTGGAATATTGGGGAGGGATTCTGCCCTGTGAGGGTGGGGAGGGGCTGGAATGGATTTCCCAGAGCAGCTGTGGCTGCCCCTGGATCCCTGGGGATCCCTGGAGGGGGCTTGGAGCAGCCTGGGATGGTGGAAAGTGTTGGGGTCAGAGCTGGATCAGCTTTAAGGTTCCCACCAAAGCACTCCAGGATTCCAGATGGACTCTTCCTAATGCTGGGCCTCACCTGAGGTGCTCCCACCTGCTCTGCACACTCAGCCAGATGAGGAAATGTCCAATCCAGCTGCAGGGTTTGCAGCCAGATGTGAGTGTAACTTCAGTCTTGGTATCACTGGTGGCCACAGAAGGCTGCCCCAGCCTGTGTGTGACTGCCCTGGGTCACAGCAGGGCTGTGCCTCATTAACTCTGACATCAAATTCAGCTGTTAATTGTGCTTGGAATTTCTGATATTACAATGGGATGGCTTCACATGACAAATATCAAATATTCATCAAAGCAAGCAGTCAATAAAATTGTGCAACCATGTGCGTGCAGGGAAAAAGATGATTCACTTACAGATGTGCTGCTGATAAATTTTTCATCGTTGCACACAACCTGGGGCACATCAGGAACCAGACAAATGTTTAAACACCACCGTTATTTTCCACTAGACAAACTCTTCCAAAAAGCTTGACATTTCAGCTCCTCCTTGAAACAATTCCTGCTGGATGTAAGAAACAAAACCCATAGAAATATCCTTTTGGGATTAATTCTCTAAACATAAAGACTAAAAAGCCTACTGGCTTTACTCTAAAATACTGCAATTTTTGCTGCTAGTACTAATAGCTGCAAGAAGCTGGTGTTATTTATCTTTGTAAAATCTGCTAAAAAGTTGTTTTAACTCCTGGAGGCTGCAAATGTTCTGTCCCAGAGACAAGGCAGCACTGTAGCATCATTCAGAAGGAAGAAATGTGAGAGGGCAAGTGCCTTGTTCCAGTCTGTTGATCTGTACACTGCACTGTAACCTGCTGTAAGCCTAGGAAATGGAAATAAAAGGGTGCACTGGTGAAAATCTTCACATTATTGCAAAGAACAAGTTTTCAGGAAGCAATTAACTGCCTGACTGGGAATATCCCTGCTTTTTATTTGATGTCAAACTCATGGGTGGTATTTTGAAACATTTGATTGAGCTCAGTCAATTAGCCTTGATTATGGTTTGGCTTTTCCCTCGGAATAGGCTGATCCATAGGGAATGCCACTCATAGCATCATGAGGCAGAGCAGGGTGACTCAGCTGATTAATCAGCTTTCTTTGCTCCTATTAAGAAGCAAATCTTTGGTTTCCCCAGCTGCTGAAGTGATCACTATCGAGCTCGTGTTGTAACTCCCCCAGCTCTGGGCACCCCTGAGTCACATTCTGAGAGAAGGAAAGTCACCTGCACCCCTGATCTGCCAGGGAATCATGGAATGAGAGAATGCCAGACTGGACCTTGCAGCTCATCTCATTCCAGGGACACTTTTCACTGGCCCAGGCTGCTCCAAGCCCTCCCACACCTCTGTGGCTGAGGGACACACACAGCAATGCTCCCCCCAGGGATTTCTTTTCACCATAAAGCCCTTGGCATTTGCAGGAGAAATGTTCCCATTCCTGTTGCTTTCTAGTCAAGATTTGTCCCTAATTTGGAGCCAACCATAATTCCCATGTTTATGGGTTCTGACAATTCCTTCCAGACAAGCAGGTACTGAACCCTCACCTGTATTTTGCCAAATAAATCTCATCACTTCTTTAGAACACAGCAGAGAATGTACAGATGAGCTGTTTCTTCCAATCCAACAATTAGATTAATTTATTAACTAAATTAATGGAAGAAATGAAAATGGCTACTTGTAAAAATCTTAAGTAAACACAGAGCTTTTCTCTCTTTCTTTAATAGGTAAATGGCACAAAACACAGCCAGGACACAGGCACAGTACGTAATCATGGTCATGAAATGCCTACAATGTAAATGGATTTAATGACAAAATTAAACAAATCTCAATTAAAGGCACAATAATTCCAGACAGGCAAAACCCATCACTCTCCCAGCTTCCCACTAAGCAGATCTCCAAGCATGGAAAGGTTGCCAGCTATGGGGAACAGTTTAGAAAGTTAATGACAGTACAAATGGGATTCACTGGAGACTGTAATCCTGACTCTGTAAGCATTGCCAGAGGCCTGACATGAAGGAACAAGTTCTATTTCAAGCATACTGCAAAGCCAAGGCAAAGATTAACATCTGTCAGAATCAGCTACAGATGAGATTCTTATTGATCCTTGAGTGTCACAAGAATTTAGAAGGGCTCAAAAGAACTTTAAAGAGAATAATCAAGTATCTGTGGATTGGGTTTGTAAATCTGAAGTACCTTTCCCACATTTCAGCTATTTTTTTTTCAAACAGCTGTGTGTGATGTAGCTCAGTGCTACAAGGCAGAAGAGCTATTTCTTCCAACTTAGTCACTGTCAAGCTTAGTCTTGCAGGAAAAGCAGTGGCAGGGAGCAGTTCTGGTGCTGTTACCAACCTCCAAGACACAGCTTTTCGTGTTTGGATCATGTTGCTGTGGATTTTGTTTCTGCCTCATCCGTATCTATCCCTACTAACAAGATTAAGGCCTTGCTCACATTCTTCTAATTAAAATGCTGTAATTCTGAGAAGAGATTCCACATCTTCTTTTAGCAGGGTAATCAGTACATCTGTGAGTTCAAGTTACTATTTTTTAACATCAAAGCTTGCACAAAGATAGCTCTCTTCCATGCAGGCCGTGACGTTTTATCCACACTGGTTTGAATAACAGGCTCAGTTTTGTACTGGGATCAACATCATCTCCTACTAGGAAAGGCTGGGAGAGCTGGGAATGCTCAGCCTGGAAAAGAGAAGGTTCCAGGGAGACCTGAGAGCCCCTGCCAGTGCCCAAAGGGGCTCTGAGAGAGACTTTGGACAGCCAGGATGAGGGGGAATGGCTCCCATTGCCATTAGGGTTAAATGGGATTTTGGGAGGGAATTGTTCCCTGTGAGGGTGGGCAGGCCCTGGCACAGGGTGCCAGAGCTGTCCCTGGATCCCTGGCAGTGTCCAAGGCCAGGATGGAGCACCCTGGACAGTGGAAGATGTCCCTGCCAACCAAAGGCTCCCAACATCTTGTCCTGTCAGGAGCACACGTCCATTTTTCTGCAGAATTTTTTCCTTATTAAACTGGATGAAGCGTGATCTGAGTGGAGCATGTCCAGGGAAGGGAATGGAGCTGGGGATAGAACACCAGGAGGCAGCTGGGGGAGCTGGGAAAGGGGCTCAGCCTGGAGAAAAAAAGGCTCAAGGGGAATTTCTGCCTCTGCACAACTCCCTGACAGGAGGGGACAGCCCCAGGTCGGGCTCTGTTCCCAGGAACAGGGACAGGAGGAGAGGGAATGGCCTCAGGCTGGGCCAGGGGAAGATTGGATATTGGTGAAAATTTCCTCACCAAAGGCATTGCCACAGGCTGCCCTGGGCACTGGTGGAGTGGAAAACCTGGAAATGTTCAAAAAACATGTAGATGTGATTCTTGGAGATATGGTTCAGTGGTGGACATGACAGTGCTGTGTTAACCATCTTTGAGGATTTTCCCAACCTTAATGATCCTGGGAATCCAAGCTGTATTTCACTAACCAGGTGCAGCCTTGAAATTTTATTTACAAAGTTTTTAGTTCTGTAGCTCCTCCTTGCTGTATCAAGGTACCCCTCCATAGCTTTTAGAAGCCCCTCCTGCCCTCACTCCTTTCCCCTATTTTCTCTAAGTTTGTGACATAGCATTAATACAGTTTTGTTTCATCAGCTTCTGCAGGATTGTTTTGGTGAATGGAGGTTGAGGAAACTCATTACAGCTGTTTTGTCCTCCCAGTCCAAGAGTTCCCACATTGAATCCACCGATTGTTCTCACTGTGGAAATGGGAAACAAAAGGTTCATATGTAATTTAATCAAAGGTAGCAAGGAAAACAATATGCTAGTAAACACAGGAACAGCAATCTTCTATAACCTGGCCTACTTTTATAATAATTCCCTAATTTCCAAGTCCACATATCAGGAAAGCCAGTGAACCCCACAGAAAGATGAAGTGTGAGTAGTCCAAAGATGCCCAATGGTATCAGTGATAGAATTGTGTTGCAATTCAGGGATTCAGAGCTGCTCAGACTCAGAGCAGGACCAAAGAGAGTTCTAGAAAATGTGGGAGAAGCACTCAAGGGCATGGCATGAAGGAAAAAGAGGCATCTTTCCCATTGTAATTTGCACTGTAGCAAAAAATGCTTTCAACCACCAGATGATGCCAGAAAATGTAAAGACCCTTCAAATGCTCTTCACACAAGTGAGTTGCCAAACACAGATTTATAAGAGCTGCTGAGACTGCCAGGTCAGTCCAACTCCCTGTTTCCTGTTCTTAAGCAAAGGTTGCTGAACTTCATTTAAACTTCTTTGCTCTCTGTTCTGTGCTTGAAGGATTCCCACAGTTCAGGACAGGATCTTTCCTTTACAGACACTCTTCTGTTGAGCTGTCCTTTTGCACAGAGGGGCTGTGTGGCCAGGAGAGCTGTTCAAAGACACAGGCATTTATTCCAGAGACAGCTGCAGGCTCCCAGCAAGGGAGGATGTCCTGCATGCTGCACCATCCTTCACTTCTCTGCGTGTTACAGCAACCATCCTTCAAGCTTTGTGTGAGGTGAGGATACTCCAGAGCTGTCAGGCTCCAGAGGTTCAACATCCAAACAAACAACCCCCTTCCCACATTGAAATGTCACCTTAAATTTCATTTCACCTTAAATGGCTGAGCGGGGAATAAAAACCTCCTATCCTAAAACATCCACAGCAGCTGCCTCCCCTCAGACTCTGACATAACACAAAGATGGAAAACTCCTACTCCCCACTGCTCGCTGGGTCTGCGCCCAGCAGCCCACAATGCTCAGCTGAAATATGGCCCCAGTTCAAACTGTCTCTGCTCCCTGGGAGCATGAGCAGAGTATTTGTTGTGCAGCAGCTGCCTGACACGCTCGGGATGCTGAGAGTGCTGAAGTTTGGGCCGTGCTTCTCTGGCCTCACAGGTTTGGTGTCGGGGTCGCAGCTGAAGCAGAGCTGAGGTTCTCAGAGTGTAGGAATGGAGTAACCCCTAAATCAATCTCTGTGCTAACTCAGTGCAAGGAAACACAGCTTGGATTAGTATATATTTTGTTGCTAATGTACAGAATCCATCACATTTTGTTTCCACCCCTCTTTAGGGTTGCCAGCAGTTGTTTGGGATCGTGAGTTAATACAGCAATGAGTTAGAACAATCACAGAGTAAGGAGTAAAATACCTTTCACAGCAGATGAAAGCCAGGATGCTGAAGAGGTGCCATGTGTGCTGCAGTGAAGATTGTGTGGGGCAGCAGCTCTGAGGCAGCTGGACTCAATGTGTGACAGGAGGAGGCAGGAGCCTTGCAGATAAAGGAGTCAGAAAGCACGTGGAGCAGCACTTGGAGCTGGAGAGGAAACAAAACAGAGGATGTCAACACATAGGCATGACCAGGGGCAGGAGTGAGAGAGCCAGAGAACAGATTTTTAGGGATGGCTGTCTCACTCTCCTGCTGCTTTTGAATCTGTCCACTCCATAAAGAAAGGTGCAGAAAAGGGTTTTTGTGAAGAGAGAAGGAGCTGGTACTCACATGGATTACAAACACTGGCAAAACCACTCTTGTTTTTCTACCACTTGAGGCATGCACACACTAAAATACAATGAACAAATAAGGACAATAAGGCAAATAAAAGCATGTGAAGAAACAGGATCAGTTTCCCAAACATCCTGAACACTTGTTCTTTGCAGTGGTTTGCTCTGCTGCCAAGTAATCAAGATGATCTCCCAGGCTGAACTCAGAAAAACATACAGGGGGGAAATGTAGGTATGGAGCATTGTGCATGGTGTCAACACAGTTCCATGGAAATCAGGCTTTAATCCTCAATATGTGCTGAGTACAGACACACAAAGTATGAAATCTGAGGGGTAGAAATTCCAGCAGCAGCACAGTTTACAAACCAGCTCTGTCTCTTCATGGGGAATGATGCAGCACTGTCTGGAGTGCTGGAACTGCAAGGTGGAGCCCCATTTTCTTATTTCCTTTTTCTGATTGTGTTCAGATGAGCCACGGCATCAGAAGGAATATGTGAAAGGCCTAAGCAATTGTAAAAACCTCCTGTTTTTCTTGGTAAACTACCTTAGATGTCAGGAGATTCCTATTTCTTCTGCAAGAACTACTTGTGCTTGCAGAGAACATTACAAGATGACACTGCAATCTGATAACTCAGTGTTTCTGTGGTTTACTTTGTTTTATTTGGTGGTGTTTCCAGATTTTTTGTGGAAATCTCTACCCTGTTTCTTAGGAGGCTTTACCCTCTCATTTCAAAACTACACCACATCTAAGAGGTTCCTGCTGTGCAGGGAAAGAAAACCCTTTTTTCCACCTCTTTGGTGAATAATTTTTAAGCCACCAACAAGTAGCAAAAAAACTTCAAAGCTGGAAGTTTTTCTTGCACCCAGTATTTGCTTAGTTTAAATTTAACGTGAAGATTGTTACTTAATATATTTTTTATTTTTATAATATATTACTATATCACTATTTATTTAGATCTGCTTAGTTTAAAACTCACTGTATTTCACTTTTTAAGCAAGAGCTTAGGAATTCTAAAAAAATTGTTTCAAACACAATTTCAAATGGGAAAGGCAGGTGGAATACAAGGGTTTGAGCATCACCACATCTTTACAATCTGCAGAAAAAACTCAGGCTTTGCAATGAGCAGATAGAAAAATATCTGCCCCAATCCTGAAGGTCACCTCATGTACAGCAGGACACAAAGCTGTATCCAGTTGTCCAGAAAATATGGAAATATGCTTCTCAAATGTACAGGATATGTCAAACAATACAGAAATCAAACAGCTAATGAGCAACAGCCCAATGATTTAGGTTTTTTGTACACACAATTGACCTTGGGGTATGTTTAAGGAAAAATAAGATTTAGGGGAAAATATGAACATTTTTCTGTAGTTCAAAGTATTATGTCTGAGCCTTGTGAGTTAAAATAAGAAGGGCACAGAATGACTGTGACTGCCCTGGGGTCAATATCCATTTCCAGCTGCAATAAAAATTAGGAATTCGATTACTAAAGGTGTCATTTTAGGGGGGTTTGTCCTGATTTTCCTATTGTAATGTAAAGTAAATCACAGGAGAGGGAATTCAATCCCTAAGAAGGCAATTGAATTCTGTAGGTCTCATGCAAGTAAAATAGATTTAAAAATGGGAAAGAATATCCTAGAAATTAAAAAAAAGAACAAAAGGAGGTGGGCAATGGAGAAGAGGAACATTGCTACTGCTTGGCAAGAATCCTGTGTTATTCTTTGGGTTCTTCACGTGCTACAGAAGTAAATTCTACTGACCATAAGTGAGTGGGGAGGATCATTTTATTAAGTGTTTGTAAAACCACTCGACATTTCTGGATGGAAAAATCCTACACAAGCAAGGCAATATTCCATTTCAGTATTGATTGTTTCTTCTCTTTCTCAGCACTCCGAGCGAACACAAGAGCACCTCCATGTCATAAGATTTAATTTTGTAGAATTTATCTATGTCCTTAAGTGTTTTTTTAATGGAAAAGAACTCAACCACACTAGTTTGAATTGCCCCAGCTACAGAACTGTTTATCAGGTGCAGCCAGGCCCCCAGTTCAGTAGAACAGAGGTTTTAAAGTTCTCTCAGCTCTATCCTTTGCTGCATCCTTCTGCACTCTGACCTGCCAAGCACAGACACCCTTCAGCTTCCCTTTGGAGCTCCTCAGAATTCCTGCCCCATTAAAATATCATTGAGTCATTTAAAATAGTTATAAACACACTGGAAGATTTGTAGAGATAAAATTCCTTTTGGATGTAAATAATGAATAGAATGGGAAAGTCTGAAAAGTCATGGCCATAATTTATGGCTGCTCCTCGTCCTTACATAATGTTCTTTTCTAAATTCATGATCCAGAGAAACACTGAAGATGATGGAGTCTACCTTTGGGAATCTGATCATGACATCCCAGCTCATTTTTGTTTTCTACCTCATTTTTGGAGTCACTGCATTGATGCCTTACACTACAACACATGCAATTGCTAAAAATTGCCTGTGTTCAAGTTTATTTGTGCAGTTGTAGAAAAGTGAAAAAGGAGAATATAAATGAAAATTATGAGCCTGGATAAAAACTAAATAAATGCTAGCATTGCTGCTGGGATTCAGCTGGTTCTTATTAATCAAGGTTTGGAAAAGAATCAGGATTTTTATTCCCTTCTGAATAGCTGGAATAAGATCACTAGTTGGAAAGGTTTACTGGCCCTAAAGATATTGTATTTTTCTGCCTTAACTACTCTTGGCTGTAAGAGGGGATGTAACATCACAGTCTGACTGCCCTCATACTTTCTGTTCCCAGCTGAATTCCAGTTTGATTTTGGTAGTGTTGTGAAGTCTGAAATTCCAGTTCTTTCATTCCTGGTAATCTTGTGTTGGAAACCTTGGGGCCAAATATAGCAAGCCAGCTCTTCCCAAATTTAAATCCATTTGGGAAAGATGTAGAGGGGAGAAGGGCAGGCCATGCTGCAGCCTCAGGAAGGTTTTTGGGCTCAGTGTTTTAAGCAGCAGCAGGGAATGAGTCCTGCTGTGTTGGACAGGAATTGTAGGGAGCAGCAATCCCATGCTGGCTGCCAGCTGGGCAGGATGGAGGCATCCAGCTTTATATGGATGGATTTATCCCATTTATCCTGCAGTAGTTTTCCTGTCAGTTAGTGCCTGAGATCTTTAGTCACTCCTTGGTGCCTATGAATTAGGATATATGAAACCCTGGAGCCCTATAAAATATATATATCCAGCTCCAAGGCGATATGGAAAGTTCCAAAGCAATCATCACATGTCAATCATTGATTTTAGGATTTGCTTTCTGGATGATAATATATAACCCTGGTATGCTCCAATAACTTACTCCTAGCCAGGATTTTTATTTCTAGCTCATTTAATTTACCAGCTATATGCCATTGAGGTCATTGACTTCAGGAGAATCAGATTCATATGCTCCTCCCAAAGCTGTTTTCTGTCATTTATTTTCAGATTTGTCACTAGTTTTGTAAGTGATGTGTTTTCCTTCACTTTATTTAAAGAGATTTTTATCTTGACAGAGACAAGTTCTTTATCTTTTATTTGATAACTGTCAGTTTGGTTTTGTTATCTGCAGCAGGATAAAGCTCTCTGCTCTGTCAGGGTGGCTCTGTGCATGTTTAACACTCACCAGCAGCCAATCTGTCACAGCAAGGGCTGCATCCTGTCACAAGCCTCTACTGGCATGGCCACCCTGACCTAAGATCACGGGGTTTTTCCCAAAGGAATCACATTTTAGATGACTGTTGATGCCTCTGAATTCCCATGAGCATCTTCGACAGGCGAGAGTATCACGATGCCAAACGCTGTAAGACAAATTTGACAAGCAAACCAGATTATTATATTAAAAGTTTTGATTTTGTTTTAGCACTCAGGAGTCTTGAAGGGAGCCTTCTAAAGGTGAGCTGTACCTGTCCTGTGTCACCAGACCTGTCACCTCCATGTCGTGCAGCTGTGGCTCCAGGCTGGATCTCTCTCAGCTGGTGGCCTCCCCCAGCACCAAATGCTCTGAGGAAATGGGGTGTCAGTGAAGGTGATAGGAAAGACACTTCTTTTCCTCTCTTTGGACTTCCCTACAGAGACACCAGCAAGTGAAATATTGATGTACTGGTTCAGGATGAAAGGGATAAAATTAGACCCTTGCAAATAAGCCACTTCCATTACTTATACCCAAATAAATACAGAATAAACTTTAAGAAGTGTTTTCCAAAGCCTCACTGGCTTTGGATTTGGTGCATCCCCACCCTACAGGATCACAGCATGGTTTGGGTTGGAAGGGACCTCAAGGATCATCTGACTTCACCCTGAGCAGGGAATATTCCAGTATCCCAGGTAGCTCCAAGCCATCCAACCCAGCCTTGAGCACCTCCAGGGATGGGTCATGGTGCAATTCCCCTTAAGCACCCCAAATTCCCAGAGGCCCAGAGGGCTGTGAACCATCCCTGTCATTATCTTCACCTGGGCTGAGGCTGAGTCAGAGCTCTGGGGGCAGATGCTGGGTGCACATCCTGATGATGAGGAGGGTCACAGTGACACCACGCTCCTTGCTGCAGGGCAGCATTTTTCTCAGTCTACTGCTCTCCCTAGAAATCCTCAAAGGAACATTTCAGTGCTGGAGGCATTTGGAAAAAAGAAAAAAAAAAAGGAAGTGTATGAGACACAGGTAGCTTCCAGCTGGCTCCCAGCACCCATAAACCTCTTATTTACAGGCTGAGTCACTGCAGATATAATGGAGGAATGAAATGTTGGGTCCATTAGAGATTCCCATTTTCTTGCTCATCAGCTAAGATCAAGGGAAAGCTGTGCCTCTGACACTGCTCTTAGTCATAATGGCTGCAGGATTCCCTTCAAGGCCTCCCAGGGCTCAGAAATCCTTCCCCTGAGTTGCTGCTGCTAAATTTTAATTCATATAACACGTGTACCTGTGAAAGTGTTTCCATGAGAGAGGCACCTTCTCTTTACCAGCAGCTTCAGCTGTTCCTCCTTCCTCTCTCACTACCAGAAGCAGTGAGACAAAACTAATTCAGTACTTGTTGCTTATTTTGGTGACCTCCATGATCCCATTTGCTGCACTGACAGCCAAGCAGTTCTGTTTATTTTTTGCACATCCCTAAAATACGCCAACAACTTCAAGAATGACAGAAAACAACATTCCAAATTGTATCATGCCTTAGATTACAACATTCTATGCTTATGTTTATTGACTATGTTTGTTTTTATTTAGAAAATAATTTACTTGCTGTGTTTGACTGAGCCAAATGAGCATTAATTTATCTTTTCTCTGTGTAGGAGCTGCTTTAATGGCAGCTGGTCAATGTGCAGTGAGAAGGCTGCACTGACTGCTGTTCTTATTGGAAGCAATTAATTTAGTAAATTTATTAAATTTTCATTCCTAATAACTTTCCAGGCAACATTCCCTGTTTTGTCCATTTTCTGTTGGATTCTGTGGGTAACTTTAACAAAAGGGGAATTCCCTAAACTTGTTTTGTTTGGCACTTGTTGCACTTACAGGTCCTGCAAGCAAAGAGCTTTCCAAGACACAGACCCCTTTGCTTTTTGGTGTGATCCATTTCCCCACTCTCCAGAATTATAGAATCGTGGAATCCCAGAATGGTTTGAGTTGGAAGGGACCTTAAAGCTCATCCTGCCATGGGCAGGGACCTTTCACTGTCCCAGTTTGCTCCCAGCCCCATCCAGCCTGGCCTTGGACACCTCCAGGGATCCAAGGGCAGCCCCAGCTGCTCTGGGCACCCTGTGCCCAAACTGGTCTGGAACTCTTTAATTCTACTCTACATGTGCTGAGACTAATAAACAAGAGTGAAGTGAGATGTTTTTACCCAGCAGGTCTGTCATCCTGTATGCATGTAAATCCTGAAGACAGACTCACTTCAGTGGGATATTTTGTGAATGTCTGGGAGTGGTAGAACAGAGGAATAGTCTATGGATGCTGAATAACACCGCATCATTTACTGGATTCCACCACAGCCAGGAATCCGGGAAGAAGTAAAAGAACTTTTAAAAAAAGGTCCTGCTGAAAATAAATGCTTTTGTGGTTAAAAATCAGCCAGTTGGAACTGAAACAGTGTTTTCTTAGGGTGGCAGAACAGTTGGAAAAGTTGTTGGATTATTTTTGGCAGTGGCCAGCACATTATAGCTCTATCATTACTGGTACTCTACTCTCCAGAGTTCACTGAAAGGGTTATTACTTCACCAGTACATTCCTGCAAAAACACAGCATACTCCATCTGTAGCATGAAGCTCTGCATTCTGGAACTCTGTGTGACCTTTCTGACACGCTGATATGAGTGCAACCAGCTCAGCTCCCAAATACTGCAACACCCAGGGGGAGCCCACGGCCCCAGACAAAGGCAGGGTGGCCAAAGCACTGCACAATGAGCACGTAACAGGGTGACTCCTGTGCCCTGCACTGATGGAAACTGGCTGGGAAGGTTTCAGCTGGAGGTTTAAACATCAAGTAACTTGTACCTGGGTGTTGGTGAGAGCCAAAGCCAGTGGCTGCCTTTGCTGGCAGCCAGTGCTGCCGCAGACAGACGCTGTGCAGGTGGAAAGTTCATGCTTTGGCTTTAGCAGCCTGTTCTCCTCAGCAAATGCACTTCAGCCTGAATGCAGCAGGGCTTTTGCAGTACAGGAGTGCCTTATCCAACCCCTATTTACCTTATATAACCCCTACTTTATGAAACGGAGCAGACAAGCTATTAAATAATAAGATTAATAAAATAACTATTTCCATCCCTTTCAGTGCCATGAATTGACAATCAGAAAATGTGTTTTGCTGAGAAGGTGTCAGTGTGCTGGATTTAACTGGCTGGGTGAAGATAATAATGGTTTTCCTTTAGCTGGGGGTCTATATGACCATTGACAATGCAGTGATTCACACTGGAGTCATTGCTGCCCTTACAGCAGCAGCACAACAAACACCTAAGTATGTGCTTTTATGTGCCTGCAAGTTTTGTTTCTTCAATTCTTCTCAAATACCAGCCAAAATCAGATAACTGTCTGCCAATAAATGGCAATCTGGGATTCTCCTCCTGAATTTAATCGTAACCAGACTTGCCTCCCAGAACAGATGTTGGGGCTGTGAGCCCTGGTTTGTGCCTGGCTGCTGTGCAGTTGCCATCAGGTATTGCTGCCCCACTCCTGGGTTTGCTGAGCCTGGAAGGTGTCTGAGAGGAGTGGGAAGCAGTGGATCAATTACCACAGTCTAGCAAAGGTGCTGAGTAGAGGCAGCCCTGCCTTACAAACGTGCTGCTCTGCAAAGTCTGGAACTGCTTTGGGCAAGCTTGATGCTGTGGTAGGGGAAAGGCACAGCTCAGGAAGCCAAGGGGGTTTGTCCCTGTGCTCCTGCCGCCGAGGGGGGAATGGCAATGAGAATATTGATTGACAGCTAATTACTGACACCAACCCTTCTGCCCCCAGTGACCCAGGGCACAGGCAGCTGGCAGGAGCAGCAGGGCCCCATGGCAAGGAGCAGCCCAGCCCGGCTCAGCTCTGGATGAAATAAGGACCTTGCTGGGGGAGCAGTTCTTCGTGCAGTCCGCTCAGAGGTAAGGCAGCACTCACCACCCACAGCAGCCTGGGCTCACCCGGGGCCAGGCTCACACTGCTCCAGAGGGAGAGTTAATGACACTGGCCCAGCACAGAAATGGGGTTAGTATGGTGCTGTAATTTTGGCATGACAATGCCTGGGATCACCCTCGTGGCCAGGGCTCCCATCAGACACTCATGGACCCCCAGCACTGGAACTGGCAGCTGCACATCCCGTGCAAGTCCAGGTGGCTGCGAGAGGCATCCACTGTGAACATCTCCTGAAAGCACCACCAGAGGCTCTAATAGCTAATCATGTGACAAAGTTTGGAGAGAGAATCAGAGAATCCCAGAATGGTTTGGGTTGGAAGGGACCTTAAAACTCCTCCTGTTCCAATCTGCCATGGTCAGGGACAACCCAAACTCCCCAAAATAACCTCTATGTGCCAGCAAGAGAGTTCACAACCCTCACAGCCCAAGGCACACCTATTCTTTAGTATTAACTTCTCTTGCCTGTGTTGTCATCAATGAGTTTACTTTTTTAATGTGTCACTTTCTGTTCTCCACTCACTCATTAATTGATAAAAATATTCCATTTTAAATCTTCAGAAAAGTTACCACATATCCCAAATACTTTCTGTCTGTGTTTGGGTCACACTCCATATAATGATTTAGCACACGGAGAGGAAACACAAAGCAATTAAAGAAAAAAGGCAAGCAGGCAAGGTCTTTCTGCTTTTGTGTTAATGGCCTTAAAGCAAAAATCTCAGCACGGGCAATACAAGAAACCCAGAGAAGGGAGATAAATGTAGCTGCGTTTTAGAGCAGCAAATCTTCCATAGCACAAAACCAGAACGAGCTCTTTGCTGACATGGCAGCACCTCTTTCCTATAGAAGGAAATCATAAAAAAGGGGTTTATGCATAAACACAATACACTGAGGCTGCTATTGGCATGGCTAAATTGTGCCTGGATTTTATTCTGCAAACCTTTTCCATTAACATTTCTGTCGGGAAAGCTGACTCTTGAGAGATGTAATGAACCATCTGACTTTAATTTGGTTGTAGAACAAGGGGTTACTCTCTGGAGGGTGCAGAGCCAAGCTCCGAGCTACACCCAGCTCTGTTTCCTTATACAGAGGATGACGAGTGCTCCAGCACGAGCAGCACGTGGGAAAGCAGCAGCCCTCAGCTTAAAGCAAATCCAAGTGGCTTTGGGACAGTAAGGATTTGCTCTGTGACAAACATTTTATTCTCTTTGTCATCATCTTGTCCCCAGTGCCTGCAGCCCAACAGTTGCACAGACAAGTGCCCACATGGCTTTTGGCCTTTTTTTTCCTTCTTCTCCTCCAGGCAGGCTCTGCTTCTCCGCCCTCCTCAGTCACTACCTTCACTTGGCATCTCCTGCTGGTTTCCTAAATGTTTGCTCAGCCCTGCACAAACCCTGCTGTTTATGTCATTTCAGCTCCTGTCCGAGATAAGACACACGAGGTCCTGTGGGACATCTTAGGCTTGTTCTGCATTTTCCACAGGATTATGCTCTGGCAGAGCACCCTGGTCAAGTCTCTTTCTCAGTTCTAATCTGAGAAAGCTCCACAGAGAGGGGGAACTGCAACCATAATTGACCCACACCCAGAAAAAACATAGAGACATTCTGGGAAATCACAGTGGAACTGCAGAGCCCAATTCCTCTGGTACAAAACCCTGTTTGTCCAGTGGCTTTGGGGCTCCCTGCCTGCTGGCCAGGCACGGCAGAGCTCGGGGCCAGCTGAGACATGTCAGGAAAACAAGGCAAAGAGACGGGGAGGAGCCTCACCAGGGCTGTTCTGTTTATGCCCTGTCTCTGCTTACTAAGTCTTTACAGAGGAAATACAATGTCTGCCCTTCACTGCAATTCCAGAGCATTTTTGAATGTCTCGCATTCCCAACATGTGGCTGAATTAGTCAGCACATGATAGTTGCCCAACGAGGTATTGCTGCTGCTGCTCTTCCAGCATGAAATGGGTCTTAGCAAAGGTTTAGACATTTGGCTTGCACTTTTCCACGCCCAAACAGATGTGCCTATCCTCTGGATTGAAGGAGGACCAGCACTGGCACTGCACTTGCTCTGCAAGGACTTTAGGGGAATTTTTGCTTGTGGTATTTTGAAAAAAACCCAGGTGTTTCCCTGTCCAGAATTCCCAGTACTTTGGCCACAATGGCTTTGGCTGTGCTGTATCTAAGATCCCAATGCAGAGGTAGCTTGGCACCCAGAGTGCTCCCATATTTGGCCTTGAATGTGGAAAAATTCCATCTGCCCTTGTGACACAGATACCTGAGCTCTTCGAGGAAGGAGCCTGGGCTTCATCTGCCCTAACTCAGTGATGTGGTGTGTCCTGAAAGGCAGGTGGGACAGCTGGAGAGGCAGCTGCTGGAGCCAGCAGTGGGGCCTGGCCACGTGGCAGGTGAGTGTGGCTGCTGAGGGTGTGATAATGGCACAAGGTACTGGCTTGGTGGTCCCCCACCGTAGTCCCAAGGACACCTCTGCAGACAAATTTGGGGAATGGACAGCTGTTTTAGCCACGGGACTGCTTCTGCTTTCACTCCTCTGCAGCCAAGAGACCAGCCCTGGCCAAAAAGGTTGCTGCAAAACTCACTAGAGATGTGACTCCTGGGAACATGCTGTCGCCATATGGTCTCCACATTAATAACACCAAACAAGTGCTTCATAAACAGTGCTCTAACAACAAATACCAGAGGAATTAATAATAATCTAGCTATTATTTTCTAATGTTCTCGCTTTATTAAGAACACTGATGCTGTCTGAATGAGCTCTTCCGGAAGAACAACATCTGGCACTCACATGAATACCTGATGAAATCCGTATGATCCCGGGTATCCGACAAATTTATGGCCGGAACGGCAGCGGTCTGTGCCCGCCTGGCTCGCAGTGACAGTGCCTCTCTCTCTCGTTCTAGGTCATCACGTAATGCCCATGCTGTTCTACACTCTGACTGTAGCTTTTTTGATCGGCACACAGGCAGCTCCCAAGTCAGAGGACAATGCTCCACTGGAGTATCCTGCAGAACACTCCCCGCTCAAAACCCGGAGCGACCGACGCCACCTTGCCCAGGCGGCCCCGCAGACATCCCCCGGCCACGCCACGTGGAGCCTCGGCAGGAGAGAAGCTGTAAACATCACCGTGGACCCCAAAATTTTCCGGAAGCGGCGTTTCCGTTCTCCCCGGGTGCTGTTCAGCACGCAGCCCCCGCCGCTGGCCGGGCAGGACCGGAATTTGGGATTTCTCAGCGGCGCGGGGGCTCTCAACAGGACTGCCAGGAGCAGGAGGAGCACGCACCCCGTGCTGCACCGCGGGGAGTTCTCGGTGTGCGACAGCGTCAGCATGTGGGTCGGGGACAAAACCACGGCCACCGACATCAAGGGCAAGGAGGTGACGGTGCTGGGCGAGGTCAACATCAACAACAACGTCTTCAAGCAGTACTTCTTCGAGACCAAGTGCAGGGACCCCAAGCCGGTGTCGGGCGGGTGCCGCGGCATCGACGCCAAGCACTGGAACTCGTACTGCACCACCACCCACACCTTCGTCAAGGCCCTGACCATGGAGGGCAAGCAGGCGGCCTGGAGGTTCATCCGCATCGACACCGCCTGCGTCTGCGTGCTCAGCAGGAAGGCGGCCAGGCCCTGAGCCGCGCCCGCACCCTCCGACCCCCTACCTCAGCCTGTAAATTATTTTAACTTATAAAGGACTGCATGGTATATTTATAGTTTATACAGTACAGAAAGAACCTCATTATTTATTAAACTCTTTTGGAAACCTTTGGTGTTTTTGGTAAGTTATTTGCTGGCAGAGCGTTTTAAAATGTGTGTGTTCGTTTTAGTCTTGTTCACCTCTACAACTCTGGGCTATTGAACAAGGTTTCAGCAGAAAGAAAACATTTTCCACACTGTTTTCACACGTATTGCTCTCTTCTACGAGAAAATTTCCCTGCCAGTTTATTGTAGGTTTATTTTCAATTGAAAGTTTTTTGTCCAAATACCAGGGCACCAAAACAGAACTTTCAAAATTTGCTTCCAGTGTTACTAATTATCCATAAAGGTATTTATCATATATAATTAATCATTTTAGTGAAGTCCTGGTAGAAACAATAGTTCTTCATTGTTGGCAGATCAATTTCTAAGTAAGACCTTTAGTGCATATTTTAAAATTGCCAAAGTATTTTCATTGCAAAAAGAATCCATTCTGAATTATTTTGGAACGTTTGTCTGCACAAAAACAGAATCTCAAAGTGTGTTTTTTTGTGTTAAAATGGTGCTCATTACTGATGGTGTTAAAATTACGGCTCATTACTTTGGAGCTATATTAGAGTGATAGGATTTCAAATGTCAATATACTTACATAAATTTAAAAAGTTCACGTGCCTTTTAATCCAAATTTGATAATTTTCTCAAGCCAGTCTTCTGGTAATGGGGACCTGCCATAGGAGCAAGTCTTTTCATGCATGGCAGAATAAAATCCAAAAATAAATATTAAAAAAAATCACTGAGGCTGTGTTTTAGCAAGGACCCAAAATAACCCTGCGCTCGAGATTTCTGCGTGTTGGGGACATCGACCTCCAGAAATACCCAGCAGAGCCCCAGGCCTGCACTGGGCGTTTCACTGCACTCTCCAAAAGCTGCAGATCCTCTCCTTGTTTCCCTTGGAAGAGCAGCTGTTCTCCATTGCAGAAACTGTTTCAAAACAAACACCATCAAGGTTTTTCAGCATGGTCCCTTCCAAATCCTAGAGGGCACAGCCACCCTCGCCTCCCCTCCCTCACGGTTCTTGCTCTAATGCAAAAAGCAGAGCTGACCTTTGCTTCCTCCACGTCAGCAGCACAGCAGGGCAGCAAATCTCCAGAGAAAAGGTGCTGGGGTAAAACAGTGCCAGTGGAATTAACCCAGGCCAGGCAAGAGGTGCTTCCTGGTGGGACAGTGCCAGTCTGTGTGACGTGGAGGGCACAGACACCGCTCCTGAGCATCACTGCCCTGCCAGCTTTCACCCCACTCTGAGGTGAGCTTTTGTGGTGTGGGGCAGCAACGTCCCAGTGAGAAAGTATGGCTCTCTCCAGAACAACATATTTGCAATATTTTTGTGAATAATCACTTATCTGAAAGGCTGAGGAGGAGGCAGGCTCCTGGCTGTCCTGATCCTCCAAATAAAAACTTGTTCTGGAGCAGGGGGAGGTAAGGAAGGCTCAGGGTGCTTCAAGTGCAATCCCAGAGGTATCGAAGCCCTGACACAACAGCAGAACACAGGAGCAGGGGCAGCCACCTCCCTGTCACCATCACAGGAGGGATGGAGGGACATCAGTGACACACAGTGTCCTGAGGAAGAGGAAAACATGGAATTGGAGCACCTGTGCTCCTCAGTGGCCTTAAAGCCACGGTAACAAATGGCTGTAGGACTGTTTTTCAGACCTGACACAATGGGACTAGAGAAGAATGGAGCTGCTGCTCATTCAGGACTCCTAGGTTTATGGAGACTGAGATTATTTTATCAATGACAAAAGAGAATTGCAATTGAAAGTGTCTTCTGGATGCCTTTGGTAATTCCAAACATGTGTAAGACCTGGCATTTCTTCAAAAGCCCTGAAAGGGATGCCTTTCTTCCTTGGGAAAGCTGGAGAGGGACTTTTGACAAGGACACTTGATGATAGTGGAGGGATGGCTTTAAACTGAAGGAGAGTAGATTTAGATGGGATTTTGGGAAGAAATTCTTCCCTGTGAGAGTGGGGAGACACAGGGTGCCCAGAGCTGCTGTGGCTGCCCCTGGATCCCTGGAAGTGTCCAAGTGGATAGGACAACCTGGGATAGTGGAAGGTGTCCCTGCCCATGGCAGGGGTTGGAAGAAAATGATCCTAAAGGTTCTGTCCAGCCCAAGCCATTCTGGGATTCCATGGTGATTAAAGCAATCTTGGGAGCTGCCATCCCCAATTAGAGATCACACCAAGAGGCCACATAGCCAGGCAGAGGGGCAAATCTGTTTGTTGATATCACTTTAGGGAAAGAAGAAAACAACTGCAGGATTTAACTGCTCAGTAAGAACTTGCTGGGTTCTGAGTGAAATTTCAGGTGATCAAACCCAGCCCACAACTGCAAGAGAAGGGGTGAGGGATGGAAGGGCCAGGTGGCACCACAGCTCAACTCACGCTGCTGAAACGCAGCCAAAGGCACCAAAATCAGCCTCATCTGCTTTGCTCCTGCTGGATCCAAGGGCTGACAGGACCCTGCATCCTCAGAGAAGTTACTTTCACTTGTAATAGCTGCATTAGAATCTCTATGGTGAGTCAAGACTGTGGTTTGGTGTGGAGAATGGAGCTGATGCCCTGCTCAGCTTTTTGTGTAAGGTGACAATAACTGGAAAACCTGTGAGGAAGGATCTCCACAGACCAACTTTGCTCAGCATTAACTGCTCACTCACAGCTCTCTGCATTTCCCAAGAGTTCCTCTGGTCCCCTCAGCTTTTCCACTGCTTTCGGAACAAGTGCTACTCACTGTGTGCTGAATTCTCTTCCCACTGTTTAAGAAGTCTACCAGTTTTAATTTTTAAGCATGATAATCAGCTGCTTCCCTAAAGATGGAGCGTCTTCGTTTCTTCTTAAAGCCCTACTTCTAAATATAAGGGTTGAAAACATTTATGGCTAAGAAAAAATAAAGCTACTTCATCTAAAAAAAATCAACTAGAGGGACTGCTATGAAGCAGTTTTACTGGAAGAATTGCATAGTTGCTAATTCAAGAATCTGAAATTCCCTTCAGAATCTGAGGACAGAAGAACAAGATCCTTATATTTAAAAAGCAAATCAGATCAATTTGGTTTCACCTTTAGCCAAATGCCACACGCCTGACACCCACAATTTCACTCCTGCTCAGCGGGTCTGACTAAGGAGTGAAGGTTAAATTTTGCCTGGAGGAAAACAGATCAATCTCTAGAGAGATGGATCATAATCAGTTTCCATCACCCCGCATGGGACTCATCCCCTTGTCATTGCTGTTATTAGTTTGGTGGGGCTTCTTTTGAGGGGAGGTGTGGGAGGGCGGCAACAACACATCTGAAACCCCACAGGTTAGTCAGTCATTCCTGCTGCTGAGGGGATGCCAGGAGCCTTGAATGCCAAGAGCCTGGAATGCCAGAAAGCCTGGAATGCCAGAAAGCCTGGAATGCCAGAAAGCCCATTCCAACGCCTACACCTGCAACCAGGCAGGCTGCACTTCACCGGCCTGGGTGATCATTTTCACTTCGGCTGCAATACAGACAGGAAATGTTGACACTGACAGAGAAGAGATGGTTTACATAACAGTCGTGCTTTCTCCCAGTTTCCTTTCACCCCTTACATGACACTGCTGCTCCACTCTCTAATCCCTTGTTCAAACATGCAATTAAAGAGCAGCCACACCCTTGCCAGCTCTTCCTTAGTAAGCAACACCTAAAGAGAGCAATTACAACCACTCGGGGAATTTACTTGCAGGGTTTGGAACCACTCTGTGTGTGTGCTTTCGCTTTTCCCAGTCTGTTTTCCTGAGGAATTCTCTGCTCTGGAGAAGTCGGTGTCTCTGTGCCTACAAATGTTCTGATGTGGCATCTCCAGCCTGATATAAATTGTTTGGCCTGACATTCAATCCTGAATCCTTTGGTCAGTTAAACCATCAAGGATTGTGCATTGACACTTCAGTATCACCCTTCAACCAAGCTGCTTTGGGAAGTGAAAAGGAATCAGCAAAACCTAAGGAACACTGAATGTAGCCCAGAGCGGAACAAAATATGGAATTGCCACTGACCAGCAGTTTAATATATAGAAAAAAAAACTCCAGCAGAACACCTGACACAGGGCTGGAAATAAGAAAATACAAAACAGAATGATCCAGCTTCTAATCTGGTCAGGAAACAGCATCCATTGGTTTTAGACAGCAGAAGGGAATCCTGACAGGACCAATATCTTGTTAGAAAAATGGATGTTCTTTGGTTTGGTTGGTGTTAAAGAGGATCAGATGATCAACTCTTTCCTGTATGTCTAATTTTACAGCAGAACTCAGGCATTGGCCTCAAATTACCAGATAAAGTATTTAGTCCTTATCCTCACAGTGATAACTATTCTGCAATAATCATCTTTACTTCAACAACCTAGTCAGCATTTCCTCAGTGCTCTTTGAGTTTTCCTTCTTGTCCTTCCAGATTTCAAATACCAAATACTTCCCAAGGGAATCAGAAATTCATAGCTTTTGGAGGGTTTCCCTAAACTCTCTGAGACATGAAGAGGAACAATGAAGCTGCCAAGTTTTGCTGTGCACCTTTGCTGTCTGAATGATGGAGACACTCCAGTCTGACAATTAAAGTGGCTGGGATGGAGTAGGAGGTTACTCTGTTGTGTTTCTGACAAACTGTTCTGGAGGAAAAACTTTTCTTGCTTTACACCAAAAGAAAAATAAAAACAATCCCAAACCGCTCATGTATAAGTCAGTGAAATGGATTTCTGCTTTAAATGTGAATGGCTTTATCTTTTGAAGCACTGCTTAGGCACACATGGCTTTTAAATAGAATATTGCCAGCAGCTCCTGCACAAAGCCCACCAGACCCACTCTGCTCCGGCGCCTGTGTGAAGGCTCCGTCTGCCTGGAAAAGGCAAGCCTGTACTGAGCACACTGACTCACGGATTGCCTCTTTTTTTATCGCCTCTATTTCCATAATCCAGCACACAGAGTGAGCCCTGTCAGGCATTTAGCAAGATCTCGCCCTCGGGGTTGTGATCCAGCGGTGATGGGTGCAGGAGTGACTCAGCCTGCTGGAAAGCTCCGCTGTAACCTCAGCCCAGGTGATGCCTTCAGCCTCAGAGGAGCAGGGCGCAGATGCTCGTGGCACCTCTGTGCAAAACACATCTGCTGTTGTTACTGATCAGATGTGTCCTCGGGGGATTTTGTTCCGTTTCCCTTTTTCCTCTTGAATCATTGGATTTGGTTACATTCCAGTTCTACTGCACCGAGTCCAAGTCTGAGAACAAATTAAGCTGTGGCAGGAAGGAAGGAGTGTGCACAATCCCAATTCCCTGGTGACAGGTCTATTAAGCAATAAATAATGAGCCTTTTATTACAGGTTCTAATTAGAACAGGGCTTGTCTGATTTAGGAGCTAAACTGAGCACTCATTCCAAAATTCAGTTTGATCTGTTGCAGTGACATTCAAGCTCTGTTTGTTTTCCTCTTGGATTGATGATGCACGGGAAGAAAAGGGAAAGGAAAAGTGTTTGTGCCACCAGCTGCTAAGGATTGCTTTGGTTCTAGGCTCTTCACAGAGACTGGAACCCAAATTTCTAAAAGCGTGTGCATTCCAAGCCTTTAGACACTGTGATTTGACATTTTAAGTGGGGTGGAACATGGTGGACATAGGAAGGAGCTGCTCAACAGGGAAATAACGAGAGAGGGTGCTCAATTTGCTAGACAGCATCCTCTATATCAAACCTATAAATGTGAACCCCAAGTCTTTATTTTGTTTTCACACACAAGGTCCAGAATACTTTTCAGAAAGTCGTGGAAAACATTTTCCTATTAAGGTAGTAAAAAAACCAAGCAAACAGATTTTGCACAAATTTTTTAAAAGCTTTTACGTCAGTGACAACAATTATAAGAAATTTTTAGCCACAAATGTTGTTTTGCAAACAGTAAAACGGCAGGCTTTGTTAAAAATATTCTGAATCAGAACAGCTGTAATGAGCTAAAATGAAGATGTGAAGGTGACCAGAATGCAAAATAGTGTAAAAAGTCCCTTGTCCTCCATTAACTTCTCAAGACTATGAATCAGAATAGACAAGAAGAGCAAAAAAAAAGAGGTTTTGGAATCATATCCATAAATTTAGATGATTAGTAGCAGAGGAAAAGCAGTATCAAATGGGAAAGTGCTGTTCTAAACTGGGACTGTTTACTGGGGAATGATGGAAGCCCAGTCCTCTTGTTCTAGGAAGTCAAGAGTTCTTGAAGTTCCCTTTCAAAGTGCGCTCCCAAAGCAGATCCCTGAAGCCAAAGACAACAAACTTGGCCAGGGTTATTGTCAGGCTGGAGCAAACAACTCCTCAGCTGTGTGACTGCAGCGAGTTGTGAGCCCAGAGAGATCAGTCAGGCACCACCAACATCCCCAAAACCATCCCCACCAGGCAGCTCCTGCTGCTGCAGGGTCAGAACTGCCACACACAGCTCTGCCACCAAACTGCAGAATCCCCTTTTCAGAATTGCCACTCACAGCTCTGCCACCAAACTGCAGAATCCCTTTTCCAAAATTGCCACACACAGCTCTGCCACCAAACTGCAGAATCCCTTTTTCAGAATTGCCACACACAGCTCTGCCACCAAACTGCAGAATCCCCTTTTCAGAACTGCCACACACAGCTCTGCCACCAAACTGCAGAATCCCTTTTCCAAAATTGCCACACACAGCTCTGCCACCAAACTGCAGAATCTCTTTTTCAGAATTGCCACCAACAGCTCTGCCACCAAACTGCAGAATCCCTTTTCCAAAATTGCCACACACAGCTCTGCCACCAAAACTGCAGAATTCCTTTTCCAAAATTGCCACACACAGCTCTGCCACCAAACTGCAGAATACCTTTTCCAAAATTGCCACACACAGCTCTGCCACCAAATTGCAGAATTCCTTTTTGCCACAAGGCCAGGAGCTGATGCAGAAAAGCCACGTCTAACTCATAGCATCTTCTTGCTCCACCCTGGCCACGTCAGCACAGTGACCTACACAGAATGCAGCTCATTATGCATTGAAGGGACTGATACAATTAGTGACTAATTGCTGAATTGAGAAAGAGAAAAAACCCCAAACATTTGGGTTTCATGCTCTTGACTACCTTCTATAGGAGTTTTTATGCTTCCTCCATGCTGCTGCAGTAAGAGAGAGCTCAGAGCCCGTGGAATGGTGGCAATGAAGCTGCTGGGAGAAGTCAGAGGCTTTCTGCTGCATCCTGAGTGGAATCAGTTACTCTGATTGCAGTTTCTACAGCCAGCACAGGGAGGAGAGTGCAACTGTGAGAATTGAGGCCACAAATTCTGAGAGTAGCAGATCCTGGATAAGCTCAGCCCTGCTGACAAACCCTCATTTTCATACAATCATGGAATTTGGGTTGGAAGGGACCCAAAGGCCCATCCCACCCTGCCATGGGCAGAGACACCTTCCACTATCCCAGATTACACCAAACCCTGTCCAGCCTGGCCTTGGACACTCCCAGGGATCCAGAGGCAGCCACAGCTTCTCTGGAAAATCCATTCCAGCCCCTCACAGGGGAGAACAGCTTCCTGACATTTCATCTAAACCTCCTCTCTTCACTTTAGAACCACCCAATTAAGCTACAGCAAGGAATTTTTCTTTCTGAAATTCCAAGATGGGGTTCCCAGTAACTCAAGTGTAACCAACCCAAAACCTTCCTTGAAATTTATACTTGAAATACTAAATTGCTTCTATTTCACCAATGTATTTGAGACATTACAGGTCCTTATTTTCTGATTTGCTTAAAAATAGCCAGACATTTATTCAGAGAATTTAAGATACAGATTATCTTATCTACAATGGATTTGGGACAAATTGAAAAAAAATATTATTTATCTCATCTTCCCTAAACTCAGATCACTTTCAGCTTTATCAAATTGCATAGACATTGTCTAATGTGAGTGAACAGATGATTCATTTGGTGATTAATAACTCCCAATACAGCTGTCAGCAGCAGCAAGGCTTAAACACCGACTTCACAACATCAAAGCCAAGCGAGGGCAAACAGGGAGAATCAAATTAATAAATGAGATTTTTGCAAACTGGATCTGCTCTGGCTCCTTCAGTACTGGGCTGAATAATGATGTTGATTGTAATAGTTTATTCTTAATGTTCATAACAACCCATCATTCTTCAGACAAACTATACAACACTTATCTTCCCATCCATCAACCAGCCCCGGGTTTGTGTTAACCAGTTGTAACAGGATCTTGTGTTTGAGCATCAAAGGTGATTCAACAAACATTTCACTGTCACTTTCTCAGCATTGCCCAGTTTCTGTTTTGGTTTAGCCAATTTTCTCCATCCCATTCTTATTTCTATTTTATTTTCACAGACTATTTTTTTTTGTGCTCAGGATCTTGCTTATTAATATTATTTTTTAAATGCTCCTCAACAGCAGCAGCTGTCATTCTATTTTTCCTATTTTTTACAATATATTCCTCTTACCTGCTTCTCACCTTGTGCCATAAACCTTCATTTATTTCTCAAATTGTCACCCAGGAGAAGCTGTGACTCCCTCCAAGCAGGTCACCATGCACGGGGTGAGTGCTCCATCAATCTGAGCTTTCAAACCAGGTTTTATTCCTTCCCAAAGGATCTTCCCTGCAAATACCCTAAAGAGAAATGGCAGCTGGAGGCAGGAGCACCCTGGCCAGTTTTAATGCTTCTGATGAAGTGGTGGCTGGGGGAACAAAGCCATTTTACCCTGCAGAGCTGCTGCAGAATGGGCTGCAACAGCACCAGTGCTCCTGCCAGGCTGCTTCCCTCTCCCCTGACACAGCCTCTGTCCCCCAGCTGCCTCAGATCCTCATTAAAGCTCTGCTTTCCAGCTCCAGCAGCAGTTAGAGCTGGAGGTAAACCCACCCCTCCAGAGCATCCAGAGCAACCCGTGGAAATAATCAATTTCTTGGCCCTTTGCCCTGATGTGTGAGAGTTCTGCAGTCCCCTCCACTGGAAAACTGCTAAAGAGAGCTCTCTGCAAAGCTGGGCCTTTGCAGACACCTGGGAAATGTGAAGAAGTTCCTTTAGAGGAACTGAACAATGTTTTATTTATTCAATTACTTGTTTGAGGCAGGACTGAAAATGAGCAAAACCACATGCACTTACGGCATTTATTTTATGTTTCACATTTCCCTGGCAGTCTCTGTGTAGGTGCCACCTCTCAAGCATCATTGTGAAGCCCTTTCAAAGAAAAAGTACATTTTTGAAAAGGCTTTCTGTTGGTTTATTGAGGGGTTTTGTTTGTTTGTTTGTTTATTGATTAAATAAAGCAGCCACAAGGATAAAAAATATTTCTGGGCTGACTCCAGTTGCTTTCCTGGCTTTTTTCCAATCATGTTCAAATCAGGGGTTGTTCAAACTAGGAAACAGTAGTTTTGCCATTTACTCATACAAAAACTTGGGAGCTCTGGTATTTTTTTAGTACACATTGCTAACAGGGTTCAAGAGTACCCTCTCCTCTGTCATGTGGCTCTGGCTGTGCATAAACATTACTTTGACCAATAGGGGCAAAATTAGATACTTCCCAGAATGATTTGTTGCATTCTCACGACAGTTGCGATCCCAGACTGGATTAGATCCAGTGGGAAAATGTTTAGACAAAGTCCTGCAGCAAAGAACACTCCTGAGAGATGTGCCTGTGGTCTGCCTAGGACAGAAGGCAAGGTTACAGCCAGGCCTGGAGAAATGTCCTACAGGGAGGTGTCTTGGAGTGCTCTGCCTGTTCGTAGGGAGCAAAAAAATTGGAGCATGCAGCAAATGTGCAGCCACGTTCATGTTCTTCCCTGGGAAGGTGGGAGGCCCTGGCAAGGGCTGCCCAGAGAGGCTGTGACTGCCCTGGAAGTGTCCAAGGCCAGGCTGGAGCAACCTGGTCTAGAGGGAAGTGTTCGGGTTGGAACTGGATGAGGTATAAGGTCCCTGGATGCCTTGGGTTTTAGCTTTTGTACTTTTCAGATTCTCTGCTGCTTGATTTGTAACTCTGAAGCTTCAGATTAGATGTCACTAAGTTCTCTTCACAGGGTAGTTGGATAAAACAATCCCTTCCCAGCTGGAGAATCAAGGACAACCATTGCCCAAAAAGCAAAAACAACAGCAAAGGGAGGGGGGCAAGCCAGGGAACCTGAGGCTGTAACTGGATAATTAACCCCAATATGTAGATGAACCAAAACTTATAAAAGTATAAAAACTTGTGACCAGGATCCATCTTGGATTCAACCTGGGTGTAGCCCTGGCCAGGCTCTTGTGCTGCCCAAGGTGTTTCCTTTTAAGGCCTTTTAATAAATACCTATTTTGTTCATTTAACTCTGTTTGCTCTCTGTTCCAGATCAGCCTTTCTAGGAATCACCCTCCCAACCCAAACTCCTTTGGAATTCTAAGATCTCCAATACCAACCCTTTGGTTCAGCTCATATTAGCCAAACATCATAAAATAGAAACTAGAAAGGAGAAGGAGAAACATGGGCAGATCAGAAAAGAAAGGTATCCCTCAACCCTCTCTTCAAACACTCTCTCCTGACCCACTAGATTTCAGGTTTAAAGAGATTTAGGAAATATTAAGCTAAAGACTACTCCTAATTCAGTGGTCCAGCAGGAGAGATAAGGATGTCAGGACTGAGAAAGTGCAAATGCAGCATGAAATTGGAAGCAGGAACATGGTCTTAGCACCTCCACTGTGCTGCACCAGCCAGAGCATAACCAGCCTCTGAGGCCTTAATAACTTAAGCCCCAACTCATTTCTCTTCATCAACTACTTTGGAGTGACATTTCCTTACAATTTTTGGGGTTTTTTTTCTCCTTCCTACTGGTTTCCTCTTTCTTCTTCTGTGAGAGTTGTTTGGACTCGTTCAGTTTGCAGATTCCACTCAAGGCTGTGCTTTCATTCAAAAAATATTTCTACTCTCAAAGGCATTTTTGTCTTTGCCTTCACTTTGAATGAAGACTCTGCAACCTGCACAGCCTTGCCTTTTTAGCCCCCTCAAACGAGTTTTATTAATTTTTGTTCCTCACTGGTCCAGCAGATCGCTCTGAGTACTTTCTGCACACATCCACACAACACCAAAATAGAGAATTATGCCTGGAAATCTGACACACATATTGTTACAAGTTCATTAAACCTGCATTCCTGCAGTCATATTGTGACAGCATGCTTAGGAATACATTTCCTGACTCAGGTGACACCATTACTCAGCTTTTCCTACCCTCTTTGATTGCTGGAATATTACCTAAAGCTGTTTAGAAGACAGAAGATGTGAGAAATTGAAATCATCTGGAGACAGCTTCTTGTCTGCCACTGCTGACAGGTAACATTACAAGAATTAATTCACTGCTGTTAAATTCCTGTTACTTTCATTCACATCTTTGCTGTGAAGGCACAGAAGATCCTTTGTCAAGCAGAGCCCTATCAACAGCAAAAGAGAAACAGGAATGACTTGGTGGTGCTTCAATTGTGCATTCTCCATCTTCTGTTTTTTTCTTAGTGTTTAAATTGCCTTCCTCTTTAAGCTAGAGGTCCAAGTGAAATTTCTTTTATTTATTTTTTCAGTGTGATCAAGTGGCAGAAGGTGGTGGTGCTCCTCTGTGACAACTCTGACACTGCAGAGGCTCAGGCTCTGAGGGGTGTTTTGGAGCAGTAACAGAGGAAAGCTGAGCCCACTGCTCTCAGCCTGGGAATTGTGGTGCCTTTGGGACAGTCTGGTCCCTGAAACAGGGGGAAAACTTCAAGGTTCTTGGTTCATTTTATCAGGGTAGGAAAAGAAAATAGGAAAAAAGCAGAGATAAGAAATACAGGATCCCTGAGCCAACAGTAGGAAACCCAAAAACCTTCTTAACCTTGTCAAAAGCAGCTGCTTTTAGCACCTAAACAGGATTTTGGTATTACTGCAAAAGTATCAGTGCCTTTGTTTAGCCTCTTCCTTTATAAATGTAAGAGCCTGAGGGAGCTGGGAATGAGCAAGGAATGAATAAACATTTCAGCCTCCTTTATTTGAGCTCACCACCCAAACTGCCAGCCCTGCAAGGAGCTTGAGGAGACACCAGTGTTACCAGGAGTCTGGGAAACCACATCTGGGAAAGAAATGCACTTCAGTGGTGGAAGGTTCAGCAGCTCACTCCTAATTTTGGAGAAGGACACAGCAGTGTACATTCAAACAAAGCTGCTGCAGCAGGAGGCAAAGTGAGCCATGGACAGACCTCCCCTCTCCATCCTCCTGCCATGGCTGGAATAAACAGGATTTATTGTTGGAATCACCCCTCATCATGGGCTGCACATATCCTGTACCATTACCAGCATATTCCACAGGCCTTGCATCCCTCTTTCCCTTCCCTAAAATTTTAACCATCTTCTAATTTATAAATAATATTTAAGTTCATATTTCAAAAGCATGCAGGCTCTTGGCCTCTATAAAATCTCCAAGAAATCACCTTTACTTTCCACAATGTAGATCCAGAGCATCCAAAGTCTGTTTGCTTGTTATATTAATAGAATTCAGAAAATTGCTCTACAACATTCCTGAAAAAGAGAATCAGCCAAAGTTAGACTTGGCATCTGCACAAGTCTCAGTTATTTTTTGGAATACTTTGACAACACTCTTATGTTATTGTCTCCGGGTTCATTTTTCTGTTCATGTATTCCCCAAAGAAGGAAAGAATGGTATTCCTGTTCTCTGAATAAGGACACATCTTGCTTGTCAGAGAGATTTAATTATTTATTTTCCCATCTCCTTCTTGAATTGTTAGATCTTCAGATCAAGAGGTTTCAGGTCCTTCTAAATCTTGCTCTTCAGATAAAGTCATCCTAACTGCCTCAAATAGAGAAACAAGAACAGAGTTTTACCTGCAGAGCAGAAACCTTCAATTATTGTCCTTCCAGCTGGTTACTGCTGGGAGAGCCTTTGGAGAGCACAGAAAACCCATTAGGTTCCTAAATCTGATTTAATAACACAGAAAACCTGACCTACTCAGGGCTGGCAGGAGCACTGTGGCAAAATCCCAGCTCCACAGGCTCCACTTGGCTTCACCTGGGTGCACCTAGGGACAAAATAAAGGTGTAGCATGAACGAGGTGACTCCTCCAAAGCTGCTTCTGAAGGAACTCTGCAGTCAATTGAGAACATTTTCATTTTCTTTCTTCCATTTGATCTCCTCAGCAACATATTTTTCATATTATTCCTCACATTTTACTTCCATCTGGTTTCAGCTTTTGATTAGAAACTTGGAAGCTCAGCCTTAACAGCTCAGTGCAGAGACCTGAGCTGCTTCCAGCCATATTCCTTCTTGGAGGATCTTAACTCGGCCGTATGGTTCTTTTTACTGAGGCTGTATCCTCAGTAAATAGTTTGCAACTCTTGGAAAGAGCAAAAACTCTTACAAACAGAGGAGGGGTTTGTTATCCTGGAAGAAACAAAACCTGCAAGACAGATGATAGTGATTGAAAAATATTTGCTATGCAAAGTGGCATTTATAGGGAAGCTGCAAATTGCCAGGTTTATCAGACAGGACTCAATACACATTTATTTAAATGCTGGTTGACATCTCATCAGGAATACAGGACCAGGAGTACCCTGATATCTGAACTCAGCCCAGAATTCACTGCAGCCACCAAAAACGGATGCTGAAGTTACTGCTCAGAAAAAAAAAAAAAAATTATGTTCAGTAATAAGTATTGTATTGATGGAGTTGTGAAATTGTAGAACAGAATGGTTTGGGTTGGGAGGGAAATGAAAGCTCATCCAGTGCCACTCCTGCCATGGCAGGGACAACTTCCACCATCCCAGGTTGTTCCCAGCCCCATCCAGCCTGGCCTTGGGCACTGCCAGGGATCCAGGGGCAGCCACAGCTGCTCTGGGCACCCTGTGCCAGCCCTGCCCACCCTCCCAGGGAACAATTCCTGCCCAACGTCTGATCTAAACCCACCCTATCCATGTGCAGGATCAGGAGAAGCTGGCAGTCATCAGGGCAGGAAAGGTTGGTGGCTGGTCCCATTTTTACACTAAAATAATTTTTACATTAAAAGCTTTAAAACATCTTGACCCAGATCAAATCTGTGTCTCCACAAGTGTTTGCAACAGGGCACAACTGACACACAAACTGGCAGGCACAGAAACACCCAGGAGATGTGGGTGGAAAGAAAACAGATTTGGGAATGGTGACCCTCTCACACCACCTCAATTCCAGCAGAAGGAATTCTCAAGGACCCGTGAAAGTCACAGAAGAAAGCCAGATACAGGCCAGCATCAGAGGCACCAGAAATCCTGTGATTTTCAACAGCTTTTGAGCAGCACCAGCAATTTTCCAAGGCAGCCTGAATCACCACAAGCATCCATGAGAAGTTATCAACCTGGCCTGCAAGTGCAGGAGAGAGCTGGGAAAAAAGACATTCAGCTACTGACTTAAAAATCAAGGAAATGGGTTTAAACTTCCCCCATTTCTGAGCAATCCAACAGGACAGCCAAAGAAACACAGAAAGCAAGATTCTAATCACAAAGCTACAAAGGAGCAAGTTTCTAGATTCATCCAGCTTTTGCCACTTGGATTTTTTTCCCCTACATTCTAAGTTTTTTTTCCTACATTCTGATACCACCTCATCTGGGTTGTGCTTTTATATTATTCTTTGCAGTATTTGCAGAGTTCACAGTGAAGACATGAGACATATGTAGGACATATGCAGGAGATATCCTGGAATGATCTCATGTTTACAGCTCCAAGAGGGATCAGAGAGCTGAAAGTTGGTCTGGGTTGTCCCCTAGTGGTCCCCACCTTTCCTGGGGAGCAGAACCCACAGGAGCAGTGAGTGCTGGTTGTCATGGTCACCCCCAAACTGGGACCAGTCCACGTTAAAGGGGTTGCCTCCTTCCCTGCAGCATTTTCTGCTCAGCTCACAGCATCCCCCAAATTCCTCACTCAGACTTTTCCTGGCCGTTTGCTCCCAGTGCTGCCCCTGTGATGATGATTATTCCTACACAAATCCATCATCTTCTATGCTATGATTAAGTCATAGCTATTTTTTTAGAGGTTTTCCCCAGTCTGTCATTTATAATTCAAGTTCTGTCCTCCCCCATTCTGGTAGCATTTTACAGCCTTGTTGTCATTCATAAATTCCTGACAGAGTTCCCCTTACATTATCCAGGTAAAAGGAAATATTGGCCAGCACAACATCACCCAACTTCTCTTGATAGGCACTAGAAGGCACAGGGAACTGGTGCAGGTTATATTGCTAAAAACATGCAAGGAAAAGGATTCACTTCCAGAAAATTCTCACAGATCTTTACCCACATTTATCTTGTTTTCTTCAGCCACACATCTCAGAGAAACAACTCCATATCTAAAATCTGAAATGTGGCTTTTTCAGTAACAGGTCAAAATTCTGAGTCCAGATCTGTTGCCAACTCTGCCCTTGCACTATTTTTAAAATTTACCTCTTGTCCAAATCAAGTTAAATGGCATCACATAGGCTTTCTTCCTGCATGCTTCTCCATGTTCAGAGTGCTGCTTTGTAATTTAATTAGAAATTTGACAGTTCCAGAAACCCTAAATCTCTACACAGTCATCTTCTCCATGTTTGACCTCTGCAACTGGAGGGGCTCCTGTGCTTTTACCAAGAGCTTTGAACCCAGGGGAGAAGTTTTTGCTCTTGTTCCTTCCTTTCTGCCTAAATCATCCTCCCTGTGAATCCCAGCAGTCTGGGTCAGACTCACACTTGGTGTCCACTGTTTTGTTATTCTTCCTCACTTGTCTTTTCCTTTCCATATTCTGAGTCCTCTCTGATGCAATTTCATCTGTTTTGCTAAGAAAGCTCCTGTCAGGCCACACATGCAGCAGCACAGGAAGCCCAGGAGAAACTGTGGCATTAAGTGGCTTAAGGGCAATTAACTGGAGGATTGTCATGGAAACAATCTAATTTAAGCTAAAGAACAAAGTCATTCACCTCAGAATTTCACTAAACTTTCATTTTTGTTCTCTATTCCTCCCAGAAACACTCGGGAAAGAGGGAATTCACCAGAAACTTCAGGTCATGCTATTTGCTTAAAAAAAACAACATAAAATTAATTAAAAAACCCAATAACAACAAAATACATTTACAAAACCTCCATTCAGCTGAAGGAAGGTAATTTCTTCTTATTCCAGGCATAGGAATAAGAATTTTCCTCCTAGGGAGGTAAAATTTATTCAGTTTTAAAGGATGTGCTCCTTTTAGACAGACAAGTTCCCCTGTACACAACACTGTTACCATTCAGGAGGTTACTACAGAATAACTCCTTTTATTACCCATGTGCTCTGAATTCTGATTATAACTAAACTGCAAAAAATCCCCTTTAAGATACTTCAAAGAGGAGCTTTACAAAAGTGATAAAAACTGTGGGATTTGGGTGCTCAGTGTTTCTAGTGGTGTGTTTTTATGCCACATCTATCCAGGATATACACGGAAAGCATGGAAAGATTAGATCAATATGTCAGTAGTAAAAACCAGAGCTGTGTCTCCATCCACTCAACCCACTCAGCTTTTGCATTAATCTCATTAACAGGTCCCAAGCACAACCCAATAGTGCTCCCAAAAAGCAAAGCCAGCATCTGCCACAGGACATGCTCCCCCTCTCCTCATCCATGGAACAGGGATGGAGGTGCTCCTGCCTCACTCCGTGCCTCCTTGCTCCTGGAGCCAGATCAAAAGAGTGCACCTGGCACTGGAATGGAATGCAGAGAGGTCTGAGGTGGCTCCTGGATCCTGTGAGGGCTTGTCCAGCTCTCCCAAGGCTTTTTCCTCTGCACACAGCTTGTCCTTGCTGCAAGGACGTGCTGCACGTGTCAGCCTGTCAACAAACGTGTCCTACCTCAGTGCTGGGAGCAGGAAAACTCCCACTGTGCCTGGATACTCATGAGGAAACATGTACTAAAAGGCAGAAGTGGTAGGACAGCAATTCACCTGTGGTTTTTTTAAGAGTTGCTGCAGGTGGGGTCTCACGAGGGCACAGGGAGGGGAAAGATGAGAGGCTGAGGAACAGCAAACACAGACAGAAAGGTCACAAAACTGGCCAGCAATTCCCTGTGACTGGGGGAGTGTGATCCACAAAAAAATGGGTGTTCCACAGTACATACAAAGAATCCAAATCCTTCATAAGAAACCTGACTTACCAGAAAGTCTGTAAATTGCCCAGAAATTTAATTGCAGCTTGTAGCTTTGTTTCAGTGATGACAGAATGAAGCTGCTGGGAGCTGGAGTTTGGTTGTGCCTGTCAGGGCAAAAGTAGAATTGTTTGAAACTCACCACTCCAGTGCCTCCTGCTTCGGAGACAGGCAGTTCTCAAGCAGTTTGTTTTACAAACACAGCATGGTCATCTGCAGGAAATGGATTGTCAGTGGGGCTGTGCAGCAGCACCTGAGCCCACTGGGCAGAGAAGGTGCCCAGGAGCTGCTCTGACAGGGCAGGGCTCCAGGGCCTTGAAATGTGGGGCCCAGAACCAAAGGCTGGGAGGCCTTGATCCCTGAGAGATCAGAGAATCATGGAATCATTCAGCTGGAAAATGTCATTCCCCCAGCACTGCTGTGTTCCCCACTAACCCCTGTCCCCAGGTGCCACATCCCCATGACTTTGGAACACTTCCAGGGATGGTGATTCCACCACTGCCCTGGGCAGCTGTGCCAGTGTCTGATCACTCTTTCAATGAAAATATTTTCCCCGATATCCAATCTAAACCTGGCCATTTCCTCTCCTCCTGTCCCTGTTCCCTGGGAGCAGAGCCTGACCCCCTTGGCTGCCCCACCTTTCAGGGAATTGTGCAGAGCCAGTAGGGTCCTCCAAGCCTTCTTTTCTCCACACTCAAAACTTCTGTGGGTGTTGTCCACATTGGGAACCAGATCAACAGATTTTTTTTAACCAAACCTCTGAAAGTTGTTTATAAGCAGTCTTCACTACCTTCTGAGCCTTCAGTGTTATGGGTGCTTTACAGAAAGGATGGCAAGTGCTGTTGGTTCCATTCCCACAAAATCAATCATTTCAGGGCATCACACTCCAAATGGGGACAGGACAGGAGCAAGACCATTACAGTGGGGGAAAAGAGCAGCTCAGCTCTCCAGACATTTGCTCTGTTTGAGACTATATTTTCTCTGAAACTCCCAAATATCCCACATTTCTGTGGTTGATCCATGTGCAAAGACAAAACACCATTGCAGTCAATCAGCAATTTTTACATTATTTCCTCCTAATTACTTACAGTACCTACAAGCAAAATTTAGACCTGGAAATTCACACCTATTCCTCCCCATGGGGGAAACCACTGATTGTTCTACCAACCTAATACTGATAAATTCTGATAATTCCCATGTCAATTCAGTTCACTGCTGCTCCTGGGTAAGCATCCTACTACTCTGTCCTTTATCTACTCAAGTAGAAGCAGCTCAAGTGCCCTCTAGTGTGGTTTCAGAACATCCAGTCCACGCTTTTCCCAAGTTTTTGGTATGAAATGAGAGTCTGTCTTTGGTTTGAAGCATTTCTATAGATCCATGACTTAAGCCACTGTGAAAAACAGGTTGACTGCAAAATTGATGGTGATAGTGATTTTTTTATAAAATTGCTGAATGATAGTTATGGCTACTTTCACTTTTTCCCCAAAATAGCAAAATTTACTCAATGTGTCTGATATTTTCATGACCATTATATCTGCTTGTGGTGTGCTGCTATTATTGGATTGTTTTTATTGATATAAAAGCATTTAGAACAGCACCATTCTATAAAAAAATATGGTACTTCTATTTAGTTTTCCAGTTTCTTGTAAGACCAAACTTTTAATATGTATTTATCAAAGTTGATTTTATTTTTCTACCTCCTGCATTTTAAGTGGCTCCAACAAACATTTCCTGAACTGCTCAAGCGATTCTTACTGCTCCATTTGAATTGCTTTCCTAGCTGATTCAACCCCAAGAAATTTGGCCCTTTTAAAGCTATTCACAGTCTGAATAATGAACGTGCTGAGATCATCTCGGAGCACATGTTTCTGGAAGCTTTCCTGGCTGGGCTGCACAGGCTTTGAAATAAGCTTCCTGTTTTAGCTAATTCTGATTTAGCTCCAGTCGTGTGCGCACCATGTGAGCGAACAGACTCAGGCACCAAATGGGTTTGTTTTTTACAGACTGAAGGTGGAAATGGCAAGAGCACAGGCTGGAGACTGATATTATTTCAGACATCTTGCATAGTAGTGAAATTCTCAGAGCTGACTTGAAAGAAATGCCAGAGAAATCAATGTCTGTTCTGGTAGCACCAATGGCCTGTCCACTTTATGGGCAGCTGCCAGTAAATGCTAAAGGAAACAGCTTGGGAATGTAAGGGTAGGAATAGGAGGAGCACATTCCCAGTTTGGCCTGCTGGAATTCATTGATGTTTGTTTTAAGAAGATCAGAAGAAGAAAAATTAGGGTGAGAATAATGGAACTAAGGGCAGGCTGAGCTGTGGGGTGATTTCAGAGGAAGAGTCCTGTCCCTTGGCTCGTGCTCACACAGATTGGAGCACTGGAAATGGGTCTCTCCAATTCTCCTCTGCACTTCACAGCCAGGCACAAAAACTCCAATACCTTTCCCCTAATTTTTCCTAAACACTTAATCCTACTCCACTCTTAACAGCCTTAACTATTACTTCTTAGACCTGGGAAAATGTAGAAGTCTATTTAAAACACTGGCAAGTTTCCAAGCAGCAGCAGCAGCAGCAGCAGCTGTGCTCAGATCAGCTCTCCCTGATGGAAATCTTCTCTTCTTGTACCCAAACAGCATCACACCACGATCACACCAATACATTTCCTTTAAGTGTTTCAGCCAGAAGTAGAAAAGCAGCACTCATGTGAATGGGACAGAAATTGAGATTCTATCATGATTGAAATGGGATCCATGAGAAATAGGAATTATCTCCTCGTACTGCTGTGATTTTCCTTTCCACACTTGCAAATATTTTTCCACACTGCAAATATTTTAACATTCCTGATGAGTGTTTCTTACAGGGGTTAATAGGAAGGGGAAGAGTTTTATAAAACTCAGTGAAGTTTTCTGTAGTTAACATGCAATAAATAGTGATTTTAGACATGGGTTGATTTGACTTAGCATGAATATAGACATTTTGGTCTTAGTGGCAGGTTCTTGAGATAAACATCAGTCACTATTAGCATCTGATTTCAGTCTTAAAGTCAAAAGTACTTGACTTTTCTACCCAGATCCACGAACAGTTAAACACCTTTATGAGTTGCCAAATATGTCTGAATTAGTCTGAGTACATTTGCTCTGGAAGGACATTTTGTACCTCTCTAACATGCAGTTACTGATGCAAAGGCTTTGTATAAATAGCACAAGAATAGCTTTGGATACATAATTTTTAAAAGTTCCACCTCTCCTAAGTTCCTCTGCTTTCTAACAAATTTCCATGGAAAATGGAAAACTCAGCAGCATTTTTGTTTATTTGAGAAGAAACCATTCACACGACAAAGTTCATTTTGGACCTTTCCCTTCTGTTTTGTCCTTGCAAAGGAGTAACTTGGGGTAGAATTCAGGAAAGCTCTTTGGACTCCTCAGTCATTGACTGGGATTCTGTCCTCAGCAGCTCATCCTGCAGGGATAATTTAACATTTAATCAGTGCTGAGGCTCTGGACTCCAAAGTTCCCCCAGCATTGATGGTGCATGTGAAGGAGCTGAGTTAAAACCATTGAATCCAAGGTGCAGCCCAGCAAAGAAATTTAATCCTGGAGTGAGGAGGAGCAGGAGAAAGGCACTGCTGCTGCCAGTTTAACTCGAGTAGAGCCCTTGCCATGCTGGAGCCTGCAGGACAGTTTAAATAGCAGAGAAATCTTCCCCAAAAATTAACAAAATAATTTATTGCAAACATGCTGGACTGATGATTTTTTTGAACAGAAACCAAAATTTCCCTCAGATAACTGAATGCTGCGTCCAAATATTCTTCTGATACAACACAGGCAGAGTTTTTCTGTGCCAAGAGAAAATCACATTTCATAGTAAGGGTAGAGCAGGCAGCATGGTGGTGCCCCAGACATAACAATAACCAAATGTTAATTGTGATGAAGCTTTTAGACTCCATAGTTGTATTTGTCTGTTTGTTTTAAAAGCTGCCTTTCCTGATGGAAAGCCATCAATATTCAGAGAAATAGGAAAATAAATGGGCTTTCTAGGCTTCTTCAGTTCCCTCATTTTCTTTTGTTTAAACAATAAATAAATTTATATCCTTAAAGGCCATAAACGTGTGCAGATTTTCCTTTGCCTTGGGTTTCAGGGAGTATTTCTCTGTGATACCAAGCACCTGCTACAGTTCATACATCACCTGCTGCTGCTGTCCTTTTACTGAAACCTGAAAAAATGCCTAAACCCACATCAGTTCCCAGCTTAAAGCAGTTTTGTGGAAGCAGACACTTCTCTTAAGGGATTTCTGCTGTCTGCTGGGTACCCTCTCCACCATCTCTACGAGGTGCAAACCCTGCAAGTGCCACTCAGCCGCTGCTGTCAGTGAAGTCTCCATCTCCTGCCAGCTGGAGGCAGCTCTGAACTGCAGCCAGGCTGTGCTGGAGGGAGCACACCCAGCAGCGCATCCCTCCCTCCCCGGGAGCTGACCCTGCTCCCAGACCTCACTGGTGGAACTGGTATTTCTCGTGGTGTTGCAAATCAGCCCAGTCCCCGGTGGCAGTCAAGTGAAAGCAGAGAGGACGTGGCACGTTCCACCACTCACTTCTCTGATTTCACATTCCAGCCGTGATGCATTTTTGAAGGACCACAGAAATGTGCAGTTTAAAACCTGTCTAGTAAACTTCCTTGATCCTGAGGCATAAGCTTTGAATTTGAGTAACTTTCTTTTTTTTTTTTTTTTCCATTGCTTTTTGGAGCAGTTTCCTTTTCCTACTTGGCTCAAACAATTTTCAAGTCAAGACAGCAGCAACAGCAGCAACAGCTTGTTCCCTCCTGTGATGCAGATTGTGAGTCAAGGCCTTTGGGACCTCTGTGCTGACTGCATGAAATTCCACATGCCCCCAGGGGATTGCCCCAGGGGTATTCCTGGAATGGCTGGCAATGTTTGGAGCTCTGTACACCACCCTGGGTTTTTGCTGTTGCTGCTTTCCAGGCTAAGGGTAGAGCTGCACACCCTCCTCTAGCTCCTAGAATCATTAAGGTTGGAAAAGATGATGGAATACAGCTCAGAGATTAGCAGAGCTTTTTAATAGGCTTTCTGTAATAAACAGTCCCAGAGCACTATGAAATAAGTCACTCTTAGACCCTTTTATATGTATTAGATTTTAATTCCCTAAAGAGAACAACAGATTATATGGGAGTAAACCACAGGGCTGAGCTAGGACAAGACTCAAGAACTTACATTTCTGGGATCACTCCAGTGGCCCAATTTCTGCAGAAAATCTCCATTCCACTCTGGTTGTGTGTGTCCTCCAGACCTGTGGGAGCCTCCTAGGCCCAGAGGCAATGAACACACAGAAGTTCTGGGAAAACAGCCTTTTCCTCTGTCCCTGGGCATTGAGAGCAGGCAGTGTCTCAAGGTGTTCAGTCTGTAAGAATGAGGATTAGGAGGTCAATCCTCCTCACTGGGAAGGCTGTAAATACAGGAGAAATACCCACGTGCAAGTAGGGACCCCCTTCTCCTGGGAGCTGTTCCCACTGTAATCCACAGCAGAGACTCCTTGGCCTGGACAAAAAGAATTAATCCCCGTGCAGCTGTCCCAGACCCCCTGTGACTCACCATGGAATCAGTTCCATACCTCATTTTCCATGCTGACCCAAACAGCCAGATTAGCTCAAAAAGACCTCAGCCATCACATATAACAGAAGAATTCCTTCTAATTAAACTTGAGCAACAGTTCTGATAACCTGTTTTTCTTTAGTGTTTTTCACAGTTCGACAGATCATGTTATTATCTTCTAGGCCAGGTTTCCTGGGAAACAAAGCATCTTCTTACTTTTCTAATGCTTCCAGGGAAATGATGCCAAATTAAAACATTTCATGAGCATTCATTACATTTTGTCAGAGATGGTTCATGGATAAATCAACGTCAACTGCTCAGAATGTGCTACTGATTAATGGGGAGCAGAAACAACTAAACTTGCTTTTTCAAAGTCTACTTCATGTCCAGAGGCAGCATTAACCAGGGACAAAAGCTCTGGCTGTTCTGTGTTTTGGTCAAGTAAACTCCACTGCTGAGAATAGGATGTTGCTGTAGCAAAAATGTGTGGAAGGGGCTCTTCCATGGACACCAACTCCAGCTCTTACCACGTCACAGAATCCCAGAATGGTTTGGGAGGGAAAGGACCTTAATGCCCCTCTCATCCCACCCTGTGCCATGGGCAGGGACACCCTCCTCTATCCCAGACTGCGCTAAGCCCCAGTGTCCAGCCTGGCCTTGGACACTTCCAGGGATCCAGGGGCAGCCACTGCTCCTCTGGGCACCTGTGCCAGGGCCTGCCCACCCTCACAGGGAACAATTCCTTCCCAATATCCCATCTCTCCCTGCCCTCTGGCAGTGGGAAGCCATGCCCCCTTGTCCTGTCCCTCCAGGACCCTGTCTCTCTCCATCTTTCTTTTCCAGCCCTTCAGCTCCTGGAAGGCCACAATAAGGTCACCCCAAAGCTTCTCTTCCCCAGGCTGGACAATCCCAATTTCCCAGCCTTTTCTCCCAGCAGAAATGCTCCATCTCTCTGATCATCCTGGTGCCTCCTCTGGACTCTCTCCAGCAGCTCCAGCTCCTCCCTGTGCTGAGCCCCAGGGCTGGAGGCAGCTCTGCAGGCAGGGATCTCACCTGAGCAGGGCAGAGATGGAAGCTTCTTTCTCTTGGGAAGGGAAGATTTAATGGGAATGCTCCTTTAGAACATCCTCATCTCAGAGGCTGTGCCTGTTACAAGAGCCTGCAAACCAAGTCACCCTCTGCTCCTGCCCACCACAATCACACACACAGTGACCACCTGGGCAAGCTCAGGCACCACTCACCTGCACCTCGCAGAGGGACTCAGCAGGAAAAGGGGCTGAACCCAAATGGGAGGGTACAACTCACATCTACCTGAGCAGAGAGAAACCAGGCCCAAGGGCAGAGGGAATCTGCAAAGACAGAATGTAACTGGTAATTGGATGGACCCCTCTCATTTGTTTAGTGGAGAGCTGGGAGGGGGACCCAAAATGCCAAGATGGGACTGGGAAAGGCTTGTTGGAGCACAACAGAAAAGAAAATTTGGTGTTCTTCTATCTTCCTTCCCACTTTGGCCTTTAAGGGGTGATGCTAGAAATAATATCCAGACCGTGGTTGCTGTAGAAATGGCAGGATTCTGGGATTTTACACCCTTGCAATACATTTTCTGAGAAGTAGCTCTCAGAGACAGGCCGGGATGTGAAGCACAGCATATTCTGAACACTCCTGAGAAAAGAAAACAAGGCCAGTGCATTTGCCAGGGCTTCCAACCAGTCCTCAGCAGCCCTGTATGAGCTTTGCAGACTGACCCAGCATGCAAGCGCCTGATGCAAAGCAAGTAAATACATCAAAATAATTTTAAAGCCTGGAAGGAAACAAAAGAGCAGACGATTTGCCCAGACATTTGGAGAAGGACAGTCCCTTCTGACCTCCTCTGTATTCCAGGCAGCAATTCCTGATCTGCATTCAGAGACAGAGACAGAGTTGCCAGGCCCAGAATTCTGGCAATTACTCAGTGGAAATGGAAACAGCAACACAGATGCCAAAGGTATGATGCAAGTTTCATTGTCCCTGGAAGAATAGGAGTCCAGTATGGGTTTGGGGCTGTTTGCTCGGAATTTAAAACCAGTTGTAGTTGCACATAAATTAAATATTTAAGTCAGGGAATAAGATTATTTTTATTAGGGAGCTCCTCCTCACTCCCTGGCTGATGTTTCTCTGAAGGGCTATTTTGGACTCTGAACAGGGAGTTTGAGCTCATCATGCAGCTGAGAAACAGGAAGCAGATAGGACAAGGGGGATTGGCTTTAAACTGCCAGAGAGCAGGGATGGATGGGATATTGAGGATAAATCCTTCCCTGTAAGAGTGGGGAAGCCCTGGCACAGGGTGCCCAGAGCAGCTGAGGCTGCCCCTGGATCCCTGGAAGTGTCCAAGGCCAGGCTGGATGAGGCTTGGAACAGCCTGGGATGGCAGAAGGTGCCCCTGCCCATGGCAGAGGGTGCTACTGAATTAGCTTTCAGGTCCCTTCCAACCCAAACCATCCTATAATTTTATTCTTTAATTCTATGAAATATGAACAATCCTCTGCAGAGCTAAGAAACATTCATAGTGTTGCTGTTCATAAAGCACAAAACTGGAATTGTAAACCACTTAGGAAACAGTCAAACACCGGAAAGAAAAAAGAATATTGTGTTCTCCTGATATCTGAAAGGTTCATGGGTTACCAGAGAACCATTTGGGAGACTGAAAAACAGAGGAAGGGTAGGTCAGATCTGGAAGGAAAATGGTAACATTCACTCTTCCCTCACCCAAATAAATTTTTAAATATTTTAATTCTCAAGTCAAAATTATATTTATGAGAGTAATAACTCAGACCTTCTTCTAGTAACTGAAATTAAACAGCACTTACTTTAGCAAGGACAGGTTCTTACTCATCTGTCACTACAAGTACAAGTAATTCCATGTGTTTAGCTGTATGTGAATACCTAGTGCTACAGTTGGATAACACTTGGCTGAAAAGTTTCCTAGCATGGTCTGCAATCAGAAAATAACCAAACCCAAATAGTCTTTGCCTCTGTATTTGTATAATTAAAATTGAATTGCAAAGAAATTGCCAGACTTGAAGCCTGTTACAAATATCCACTTGCTTGTTTCATCTAAGAACCTTAGGGGGAAAGGACACTTTGATAACAGAAGTATCTTTAACATAAAAAGTAACAAAATCCATGGATTTTGAAGCTTGACATGTTCAAGATGGAGATGTCATTCTTCCCAGCAAGCAGGACTAACTACAGCAACTCAAGGAGTAATACTGTGAATTGTCTACCAAGCAAAGGCCTCCTTCACAACCTGATAATCCTGCTGACAAAAATTCCGCACCTCTCTTCTTCCCTTAATGATACTGATTTGTTCCAAATGATGTCTTTTGGAGGCTGACCTGGAACAGAGACTAGACAGAGCAAGAGGATAAAGCAGGGATTTATTAAAAGGCCTCACTGGACACACCTGGGCAGTGCCAGAGTCCAGCTGGGCCACACCCAAATGAACCCAAAATGGCCACAAAATGGACCCCCGGCCACAAGGTCCCACACTTTTATAAGTTCTGGTCCATCAGCATATTTGAGTTAATTGTTCAATTACAGCTTCAGGTTATGAAGCTCCACCCTCCTTGTTTTTTCTTCTCCCTTCACCTTTGTTTTCGTTCTTGGGCCTGAAAGTTGTCCTTGGTCCCAAGCTGGAGAAGGAATTTTGTCCATCTATTCTGTGAAGAGAGCTCAGTAGCATTTAATCTGCAACCTAAAACCACCCACTAAAACAGCACAGAATCTAAAAAATATAAAAGCTCAAACCTAAGGCATGGCAAACAGGCTGGCAATCGCAAACCCTGACCCGTTCTGAGCTTTCCCGGAGCCCCGCAGAGCCGGAGCCCCGCGGTCGGAGCCGGGCCCAGGCGCTGAGGGCCGGGCAGGCCGGGCCGCCAGGGGGCGCTGCCGCCCGCGGGACGGCCGGGCCGTGAGGGCAGAGCGGGAACCGCGGAGCCTTCATGGAGCTGAGGGACACCCTGAGCCCGCCGGGACCACCGGCCCTGCCCGAACAGCTGGAGCAGCCCCGGGGCCGTGCCCCTTCCCTGGGGAGCCTGGGCAGNGTCCCAAGCTGGAGAAGGAATTTTGTCCATCTATTCTGTGAAGAGAGCTCAGTAGCATTTAATCTGCAACCTAAAACCACCCACTAAAACAGCACAGAATCTAAAAAATATAAAAGCTCAAACCTAAGGCATGGCAAACAGGCTGGCAATCGCAAACCCTGACCCGTTCTGAGCTTTCCCGGAGCCCCGCAGAGCCGGAGCCCCGCGGTCGGAGCCGGGCCCAGGCGCTGAGGGCCGGGCAGGCCGGGCCGCCAGGGGGCGCTGCCG
>VZTB01013727.1:11558-25845 GCA_013397245.1 Thryothorus ludovicianus | reverse complement strand
CTTTAATAGTACTTTTGAACTCTTTTACGGTCTTAAAAGTGAAGTATATTAAACCTAATGGAATATATAAATACTTATGGTTATTGTAGTTGTCTGATATTAATAATTTATACCTTAAGATACAAATCATGAATGAAAATATTAATTATTTATTAATAGTAGCCTACTAATGAGAGACTAATGACAATGTTCAAAACCAGACAGTGTCTCTTAATAATCTGCAAAAATACAGAAATCGTACTGCTGATTATTTGTGCTTCAGATATTAAAGTTTTGTTTCATTGCTATGCATGCAGCAAACAGATGCTCTTTCTTAATTCTTAACACTTACGTTTCCTCCTATTGATGACTGACAGAAGACAAAACCAAACTTCAATTTTGAGAACTGCAGATTACTTCTTTCTTACTGTCCAGTTATAATATACTTGTAATTTATAATGATGCAGACTTTATTTTTTCAAGTAATTATGACCTGAGTTAACATTTTGCAAGAGTGTCTGCCAAAATCTGTTGGCTTTGATGCTGATTGGTGTAAAATGTGGAATTTACAAACCATTGAGAAATCATTCGATGCCATGCCCTGCAATTAAGAAGAAGTCAAGCAATAATAAAATCCAATTAACTGTATGCCTACATTTAAAATTTTCATGCTATAGTCAGAAAAGGGAATACAAAGTCAAGGGCAATAGTTTAGCAGGGCTGAGCTTGGGAACACTTAGGGGAATAAGAAAGCCTAAGCATAAGACAGCCCTCTTTCTTTGCTTCCATATAATTTCTTATCTCCCTTAGCCATTTTAATTAAGATGCTAATAAATTTGTTCATAGATTTAATACTCAGTGACAACTATTGGTCATAAACTGAAATAAAATCCAATGCAATGCATTTATAACTTATAAAAAAAAAAACAACTTTGTTGCCTAGTCAACCACAGTAGAATTTTTTTTTGGTGTGTTTTATTTTTTTCCTCCCTGAAGGGAAAGATTGCTGTTTAGAAAAAGATTTAAACTTTAGCCCCCACATATTAAGAGGAATTAATGATCTATTTGCTTAGACACCATATATTACTTCTAGTTTATCCATCCACTGGGTAAACGATAGGCACTACTTGGTCACAATGATAGATTTGAATGCAGGCTGGGACATCAATCAGTGCTGGCAACTGATTAGTTGTTTGTGTCTTTGACAAGCTCTTCCATCTCACTGAATGAAAGCTTGCTGATTGCTCTCACTTCTCTCCACATTCATTGCCCTCTACTGCCACTATATTATATGGTTAATGCTGATGGTGGAAATACTCCTTGACAGCTAGCACTGAATATCTTCCATTCCCTTATCATTACATATACGCTATTCCGTGTTCCTTTAAGGACTAGAATTTCTAAGTGAGGTCATCTGTTCCATTAGATATGCAGAGGGCTGGCACAGTAAGACTGGGACCTGCTGATGAGAGAGATTTTGTGTATGAGGGGAAAAAAAGAAAAGGTGTTGCATAATAGCATTCTATGTGTCTGACTGTTCACAATTTAAGATCTATTTATTAAATATCAACAAAATATGAGTAAGAAAGGAAAATTCTCAAGAATGGAAACAGTTGGAAGGTTTGCAGGAGGGTAGCTGTACACGAGGTTAAAGACACAATGGGAAATTCAGTCTCATTCTAAGGCCAATCGCAAAATGCTGGAATCTTGCTTGAGATTTTCAAAGCTGCTCAGGAGATCCAGTTGATCCCTACCAACTAATAGTACTTTAAAAGTTTCAATCTTTGACAGTAATAGACCAGATTTATAAGAAACTTGCAGCATCGCTGCATTATCATTATATTTGCTTTTCTGCAACAGATGGAGAGAATACATTAGCTGAAGTATTTGAAGAAGTACAGAAAATATGAATGTTGACTTTCATGACATCCAACATTGTCTGGCATATGTTTGACATGTGTGATTAAGCATCAGGAGGACTGGAACAGCAATAAAGAAGAACAGTGATGCTTTAATCAGTTCTAAAGTGCATATTGAGGACCGTACAACAGTAACATGCTTTGAAGAGACTTTTGGTGCTTCTAATAAGAGATGAAAAGTGAATATTTACACCTGTCTTAGACAATAAAAAATATTTGATGGAAGGTAAGTGGGAAGTTTTAGTTGTGGTGACAGTTTTTGTTTTTTTGTTTGTTTCAGTGTTTGCCATTTTTTTTCAATATGCTTTCCTAAGATAATCTTTGCAAATATGACTCAGGTACAAAAAAATGAACTCTATTTTACATAAGAAAAACTAGATTATAATGACGGATATATTATGGGAAAATTTACAGGTGTTAGTGTACATGGTAGAGTATCTACATAAAGCCAATTAAAAAAGAAAAGAAATGAAGTTTACAGTATCTCTTAATTGCACATGTAAATTCTCTGAAGGTAAATAATATTTCATTTGTCAAAGGGGAAAACTGAAAGGGGAAATGGAGAGGGGATCACTCCATACGTCTAAAATCATGCAAATAAATGCATGAAATTTCAGTATTACTAAGTAAAAATTTAATGCAAGATCGCTATCAGATCTATATTCCTGCTTTCATTGGGGAATAGATACACACAGAAAACATAGCTGTGATTAATGGTCTTTCTTAGTCCATGCACATGTTGAAAACCAAGCCTAATTCTCTAGCTACTTTTGCAGACATACCCCACCCCCTGCTTTGACTTTTCTTGCTTATGTTCTGGTTGCTGTACTAGGTATACTAGATAGGATGGTCTCTGGAAAGGAAAATCTATTTGATGCTGATTTCTGATTTGCCATGGTTCTTTTTAGTATATTAGAACATTGAAGGCTGTATAGCCTTTCAGAGTAGATTTTCTAACACGCTGATGGATTTATACAGACATTCAGTGTGATGAGATGGTTGAACAGAGTGATTTTCCCTGGTTCATACGAGCCCTGTCAGAGGGTCAGGAAAATAAACAGTATGACTGCGAGAGCTTTGGAATATCAGACACCATTTGGTAAAGAAACAAAACAATAGAAACTGACAAGACCTTTACTGCAGCCAAGTGAGTTATGGTTCAGAAAAACTTCAGCTCTTGTCCTGTATCCATTAAATGAATACCAATAATGGCCCATGTCATTCATACTTGTGTTTTATTACTCAGCTGCAGTCAAGGAATTCAAACCTTGTGCATTACTTTTACTTCATAGATTTATCTTTAAAGAAATCATTGCAATGTTTTTATATCAGACATTATTTGACACATTGTATGTTTCAGATATCCGTCAACACTTCTAGTTATTCCTTTTCACCCTGCAGCTTGAATTGCAACTTGGAACTCTAGTTGCTACTGCTCACAAGTGGTTTGCACACTACTTGTGGACACTTGAATCCAGTAAAGTTCAGGCTTCAGGCTTTCAATAATTCTAGGACTTCAAACTCATACCAAACATTACTTCCTATATTGCACTGCATTGCTCTGCACTGTACCACTTTGAACATGGATGTCAAAGACTTACAATTCCAACCATGGTGCAGAATGGACATGTTGTTACAGAAGAAAAAGCTCAGTGCACAGCCAAAGGAATCTGTAATCTAAATTACAGTGTTGTCATACGTAGAACCATAGAACCAAAGAAACGTTGGAAAAATTGGAAAATTCCTAAAGATCAGAGTCCAAACATTAACTTAACACTGCTGTATTTACCACAAAACCATGTCCCCAACAATATTTTGAACATTTCTAGGGATGGTAAATCTACCTCTTCTCTGAGTAGCCTGTTTCAATGTCTGGTCACCTTTTCAGTGAAGAAACTTTTCCTATTATATATCCTATATATTAGGTTTCCTCTCTTCTATAACTTGCTGCATTGGAGATGTGACCAAGCCCCACCTCACTACAGCCTCCTTTGTAGACAATGACTCCTCCTCTGAGCCTCCTTTTCTCCTGGCTAAACACCCTCATCTCTCTCACCTGTTCCTCACAGGACTTGTGCTCCAGAGCCTTTGCCAGCTCCATTGTCCTTCTCTGGACACGTTCCAACACCTCAATGCCTTTCTTGTAGTAAGGGGACCAGAACTGAACACAGGATTTGAGCTGTGGCCTCACCAGTACTAAGTACAGGGGGACAATCCCTGCCCTGCTCCTGCTGGCCACACTGTTGCTGGTACAGGCCAGGGTGCCATTGGCCTTCTTGGCCACCTGGGCACTGCTGGCTCATGTCCAGCTGCTGTCACCAGCACCCCCAGCTCCTTTTCCTGTGGCCAGCCTGTGGCACTGCCTGGGGTTTTTGTGACCCATGGGCAGATTTGGCTTTTTTGTATACCTCATCCCGTTTTCATCAGGTCATTAAATTAGTCTGTCCAGATCCCTCCAAAATCCTTCCTGCCCTCCAGGAGATCAACATTCCAATTGAACTTGGTGTCATCTGCAAAATTACTGCAAGCTTAAAGTTTTATAAATAATTGCTATTGCAATTTTGCATTTTGAGTTGAACCCCCTGAATTTAGTTTTTCAAGGAAAATAAAAAGAAGTATTTTACCTGAAGCAATAATTATTATGCACAGGGTCAGACTATCTACATTTTTGCACAGAAGTTCCTTAAAATGTCAAAGATACATTTATGTCTATCTAGAATGTGATTGTGTCTATGAAGTTAAGAAATTACTGGAGCTATTTTGCAGCACAATGTGTTTAATTTTAATGTTATTTATAGACTACTGCTTGCAGATTAATAATAACATTGCCTATACATACATATTTGAGTAAGGAAAACAGTAGTACATCCTCTTATTCCCAACTTTGTTTTAATTATGTTTTTTCTCTATTCTTTTTTATTTAAATGGGAATTTATGACCTTGAATTTAGATTTCCTGTTGGATTAAGCTGAAACAATGTTAATGATACTTACCAGCTCTTTTAAAGCCTGTCTAAGATTTAAAAAATATTAGAACAAAGGACAGAAAACATTTTTTCCCTTTACCATCACCTCATGGGCCCACCTATTTAATAGTGTGTATTATTTAACCTGTTTTTATGGAGTGTTCAGTGTTGTCATATTACCAAGCTTCTTTGGTATATTTTACACAATTGAGTTAAAACTCAACTGTTGTTATGGAATAGTGCAGAGGATTAAATGCTGGAAAACTAAATTTAGAATGGATCTTCTCCAAGAAATGATCTACCTTTTATTATTTTTTATACTCTTTGCAGAAAGCTCTGAAAAGTTTTGTTGTTATGAAAAACCCAACAATAATATACAGTTAGTGTTGGAAAAGAAGAGGAATGAAAACATTTTAAAGATTTAACACAAAGGAACATGTAACTTTGGAGCATAAATATACCTTTCATTAACTAGTGTTGTGATTTCTGCTTGGAGTCTAAAAAGAACCATAATAAAATATTTTTCATTTATGTATATAACAAATTTTTTTGAGAATTATGTTGAGTCTATATTTCCACCCTGTGTTTCTGCTTACTCTCAATCACTAAAAATAGAATGTAGGTAAAAAAAAATATATATAAATATTCTTCTGTACAGTACAAAAACAACATCCATAGCTTAGGTCAAAGATGTTACAATGACAATTTTCTTTAAAAGAAGCAGTACACTGAAACTGTATAGCATTTGACAAGGTAATGATGAACAAATTACTTTCTCTTTGGGAAGACTGGTAGAGATGTGGATTTTGGAAACTGAAGCTTACTTTAATAATTTCTCTCTTAGTTTATGCTTTGACTGAAAGTGGTTTTCAATCCCTCACAGAGACATGCCCTTTAAAATGCTCATAACTGTTGTAGAGACATGAGGATTGAGAAGCAATGAACCAGATCTTATTCCTGTAAAAGTAACTGGGAATACTGTCCCTGAGTTCACTGAAATAAATTTTAGCCACCATGAATAGTCATATACGCCAACATATACTGAAACTGGATTGCAACACAAGTTACTTGGGATACCCTTTCAAGGAGTTGCAGCAGGTGAAACTCCCTTTATTCTAACTGACAACTGAAATTAGTGTGTGAGATGGGGCATGCCAGAAAGCAGAGTATCCAGCAGTAGTGTTGCAAGTTTTATACAGTAGATTTGAGCTATTTTTCGTGAATCACACATCCCTTCTTTAATGTTTTCGTAAGCACAGTATGAAAATGCTTTCCAAAATTTAACCAACTTTGCCTTGAACCACAAAAAAGGCCAGTAGAAGTGTTTGCTTTCCCATAGTGTAATCAGTAAGTTCTTGTACATAACACATGTGAAAATCCAATGAAAATCTACCCCTGTGTGATTATTTAGGACAACAGCTTTGCCATATCTCCTCCAGTCTCTAATGTAAATCAACCAGATGGGATCACAGAAGCTGTATTTATTGGCTTTGATCTAAAGCTAGATTCTGGAATATTTATGATAGGGAAATGTCCCAATTTCAATGGAATTAAATCTCTGAGTACAGTTTATTTTGATAAGGTATCCCACTCTAGCAGTACCTTGTGTCACTGGGAACAAATCACAGACAACTACAGCACTCACCTCCTCTGCCTTCAAACATAGAAATACTTCATTTGCCATTGGTATGAGATGTATTTTCAATCAAACACATTGCAATACCCAAGCTTATATTTTTCTAAATCCTCCTGCTTGTCAGATATCCAGCTGTGCTGATGTCAGAATTTTTAGAAGCTGTCTATAAGAAAAAGACTACGTTTCAGGAACATCTTTATATGCAAACTAAATGCATTGCATAAAGAAAAACAAAATAAGTGTCTATATTGCCCTTGTCTGTCTCCTCTGTGTTGCATATATATTTCAGACTTTTATTCTGTATAATTAAACACATTAAAATTTCTGATATCATTAACAAAGGAGAAAGATATAACTTATTTTTTTTTAAAAAAGCCAAAGTCATTACTTTTATTTAAAAATACTATAATTGGAAATTTTCTCTCATAAAGATACTATAATCTGAATGTGATGATAAACACTTTTAAAATGGGAGACAATTATCAAGAAGGATGTGAGATCAAAATTTATTAGCAAAAAATACATTCTTAAGGGCACGTACTTGTGATTTTGAAAAGTTTAATGCATTTGTAGTATTTTTATATCCTCAATTTATGGAAAGACAGAGGGCAGATGTCATTTGATGAAGGATTTGAGTATGGTAAGAGATGTTATGGTCAAATATGGTTATATGGTATGGTTAATAGTTTTATGAGCAGCACACCAATTACCATACAGAAGACCAGTATGAGAAAAATCAGGGAAAAGAAAAAAGACTATAATAATAATTGATTTTATTTGTCTAGCAGAAAAAATGAGAGTAATGGGAAAGCAAAACAGGTCCAAGAAATTGCAGAGATCTGTGAAATGCCTTGAAAAAATGAGCAAAAAGATAAGCACATAAAATGAACAGTCCAGAAAAAGTCATCTAAGGAACACAGATAAAATGATGGATTCTTTTCTCTTCTTTTAATAGCATGGGAAATATTTAGCACTGGTCATTCAGATCAAAAGCTAATAAAATATCTGATGATTTTCACAGGGTGTCTTTCTTGCTATTGTTGAAGACAATCTTTTCTCTCTGATCTGGGTCAGAATCATGGCTAGCTCTTACCACTGTTAAGGGCAGAGCCTGCTGATACCTAAGCTCAAGGTCAGGTTTCTATGCAGATTAGCCATATGTAAATCACCTCATCAGAACTGCACAGGGAGCATATCTGAAACTGACAGAAATTAATGCTACTTCAAAGGAAGGTACAAAATTCAAAGGAACCTAGAGAGAGAGATAGAATTAAGAGTATAGATGTCCGTGATTTCTGTTGACTCAAAAGCTTCTGTGTGCATCTAAATGTTACCTAATAGAAATGGTAAAAAGGCTAATCCTCTTGTCCATGGAGGACAATGTTGTCCTCCATGTAATGCCAGCTTTTGGGACTCTATTGTTGTTTAAAAATAGGTGAAGCGAAGACGTTTGACATTAGAACTTTAAACTATGACATTCTTTGAGAAAAATATTGGATTGGTAATGAGTAATTTCACTGAATTTTACAAATGTGACAAAAGTTTCATTCATTCTTCTATAAAATGGTCAAGATGGTTCTAGAGCTGTTGTCTCTTGTAAACATGTAAATAGTAAACCTCAGGTTAAGATTAATCCAACTTATTATTCAGTGATATTCTATGTGAAAAGGTGACATAACTCCCTGATAAAGCTAGCAGTACAATGACCAGATACCTGTGCATCTCTCTCAAAGTGCAAATTCTGTATTCAATGCATAGCTGCGGGCTCACTCCATATTCTGGAGCCATTAAATTGCTGAAAATGCTTTTCCTCTTGCTATGTTTCAATAGGAAGATAATACTGCTACTAATCATGGATTCACAAAGTAATGGGTTACAAGAAACCTCCAGAGATCACCTAACCTAACTCTTTGTTCATAGCAGGTCTAATTGATACTCCAGACCTTGGGGTTCTGAGACATGAATGCCTGCAGTGATGTACATCTTACAGTGTCTCTGAGTACTAGTTCCTTCATTTGACTGATCATGGTAAGAAGTGCTTTCCCTGCATCTCACTAGAATTTATCAGAAAATCTATTTTTTAGTGGATTTTTCCAGTTCCAGTTGGAGTCTGGCTTCATCTTCTCTGGATAGTAGCAGATACCTATCAGGTATCCCAGAAGCCGTCTTTTCTGCAAGAGTAACAAGCCAAGCTTCATCAGACTATCTCTTTGTATCCTGAGGCCACTAACACACATCACTGGTCCTGAACCATCTGGGACCCCATCTGGGGACTTGAGACCCCTATCCAAGTGCTCATGTGTGTACAAGAATGATTGCCTCATCTTTGTCAAGTATGTCAAATATATATTCATCTCAGTCTTTCTTGGAGTTTCCAAAGACTGCTGATAGAGTATCTAAGATCCAGAAGAGCTGGAAGTTAATAGTGGCAAAAATAAGGAGAACAATCTCTTACCACTTTCACCATTGCTGAGAACACATTGTTGATTTGTCTTGGTCTTTCATATAATTTTCTTCTTTCTGTCACTTGACTTTTATTTAGGTACAGTCAGTACACACAGCATATATTGAGACAATGGGAAAGGGTGAGGGAAGTGTGTAAAAACGTTGCTTTTCCAAACCTGTGACTAAAGGCTTCTATTTTCCAGTTCCAGTTGGTTTTATTCCTGCTGCTAGATACTGATGTGAAACTGATTTACAAAGCAGCAGCTGAAATGTACTACAGAAGAAGATGCTAGTGTCTGTTTGAAACCCTCTTCTGTGACAAGAAGTGGAATTGAAATTTATCACACCGTAGCTAGTACTACTGTTGAGTGCTTATGATAGGCTGATGATAGTTTGGACACTACTACTAGAGCTGATCATCCATGTTCCTTAGAAAACTGTGTGCTTGTCAGCATGCAGAAAATCAATTTTGCTGTCCATTGATTTCAGTCCTGTCACTTTAAACCAAGTCAATATGGAGAAATTGGAAGGAATTATGTAAGTAGAAAAAAAATGACAGAAAATAATTTTTCTTTTAGAAAATTAATAGTTTAAAATTATTTCTGATACAGGCTGAGAAGTAAGTATGCAGTAACAAATGTGAGACATTCATATAAATTACAGGACAAGAGAGCACAACAATTAGTTCTTCATACCCTGTTTTGAAGATGTAGGACCAAGTAACTACACCCCCACTGAAAAAGCTGCTAGTTTTTGTTGTTTTATAGATCAGACTACTCCACCTGTGCTATTATTTATGTGTAGCTTCATTAGGTTGCCACATGGCTCTGTGTCAGCAAACAAGCATTTATGTGACTGCCCTGGGGCTCCTGGTGCCATCATGCTCCTGAGCTCCTCAGGCCTCTGCCAGCCCGTGCACTCAGGGGCACCTGCTGTGTTTCTGACAGGTCACTGCTACAGACAGGCTGAGCCTTGTGCTATTAGGGCATTGCTGCATGCAATATGATTTAAAAGTCTGTCTATATGTATAGATACAAGTACATACATGTACACATGCATATCTTTGTGTACTTTTTCTTTTTTCCTTTTCCCAATATGTATTTAAATAAAGCAGCATTATAGGTAGGGTAACTGGGTCATGATAGGGTGGGTATGGGTGTTAGTTAGCAGTAACAATCTTTCCCCTTCATCATCTGGCTCTCTGAAACTTCATTCCTTCCTTTATTTTTTTTTCTCTTGTTTGCTAAAAATAACCCAGAGCGTACATACACATTCTAATATACAGCTGCTCTCTCACAATCACCTCAAACTTTTGCTTAAAATAAAATTCAGCTGCATCAAAATTTGCAATAGGAGTATTTACATTTTCAGATAGTGAGTATAAAAGCTTTTAGATAGTATTAATTTTCAATGGTGTGCATGCTGGAACATTTATCTCTTACAAATGAAAGTGGAAATGTGTCAGTATATTGGAAGCTACCTTTCTAGGGTTACATGTATCAACACAAAAGAGATAAGGAACCACTTGTGAGACATCTCTCTTCTTTTGGAGATAGAAATGGATTTACTAGTAACGAGACAGCAGAAGAGCAAAGGGAGGATTAGGGCTCAGTTTCAAGGTCCTGGTTTATTTTCTTTGTCCATTTTCTGGTCTGTGTCCCATTAAAGTCTCTGATGTAAGAATGTAGAGAAACCAGCAGTTACCAAGAGACGTTTACATTTAAACATAAACTACCCCATGTCTCTCTGCCTTCCATAGTTGTCAAATCCAGTGGAGTGAAACAGATGTATGCTGAAGTAAAATAAAACCTTTGCTTTTGTAACACCTTTCTTAGTTACTTTTGTCTCTAATTTTCTTCACGTCCAATAATTTTTAATTTTCCCAGGAAAATATATTCCTATTGAGAATGTTGGTGCAAGATGGCTAAAGGCTGTTTTCATAGTTACTGTTTAGATGCCTTCTGCTTAGATGAACTATAATCATTTGGGCTTTTCTGTCCATTTCTTTTGTTAGAGCACCAAACCTAAAAGCACAAAATAAACACTTAAACTCTTTTTTATGCCTCTCCATTTATTTCTACTTTTGTAAATAAGACTCAGGAAGTGTGATACAATTTGGGGAAATAGCAGCATCTTTAAATGTTGCTCCTTATATAAAGAACAACATAAAAACAATATCACAAGATTAGGAGCTTACTTAGTTTATTCAGCAAGCTACTGTCTTCTGTCTTTTAAAAATGAAGCAATATTGTGAACCATTATGATTAAAAAAAAAAAAGAAAGCAGGAAGATTCTTTCTCCTATGAAAAGAATTCACTCAGAAAATTTCACCTGGGGAATAGGAAGCTAAGACAAAGCTTTTCTTTGATAGTTTTAGCTTAAGGAGAAGAGGAGACATGTCTATATCCACCAGGAAAAATGTAGGATAATATAATAAGATATCTATAATTAGTGCCTTGCTTATGTCAGATCAGAGATAAAACTGTAGTTATTTATGCATTTCAGTGCTCTAGAGACCTCATTCTACTCTAATTCAGTATATTAGACTGTATGTAAGGGAAGGCAAGTGTGAGAGTAAGAAGGCAAGGCTCTGTGGGAACACAGAACCTCTTGTCAAACAGATAGGTACTCAGGAAGACCCTTAGGTCCCACTTTTCATAGATTTGCAAAGTTTGCCTTTTTCTTCCCTGGCCAAAGAGAAAGACATAAAATTTGTTTAAGATAATTCCTCTTCCTTGGAAAAACCTTTCCATGATTTTCTGTATAGGCACTTACACTCTTGAAGACAGTACCTTTTCTTCTTTCTTTTATCTTCCCACAGGAAGGTAAACATTAAAAAAAAAAAAAATTTAGGAATTTGTGAAAGAAGAATACATCTTTATCATTATTTTTAATTAAACCTGTGATTTTTTTGTCATTTTTAGAAACTCTTATGTTTTTCAAGTAAAAATCCCAATAAAATAAAAGTACCCATTTACATACTCTAGAGTGTAGGCTGTCAGTACTAATGAAGAGGAATATGGCATTGATTCCAAGTATCAATCAGCCAAAGGTTTTTCTGAGTCTTTCATAGGTCAATAGGGAATTTGGATTGCACATCTTTGTGTCCCCTGTTCTTAGGCATGTGGCAGCAGTCACATATGAACTGAACACAAACACTAACTTCTGGCTGCAGCAAGAGAGTACAGATGGAATGTTTCACATAATTATGTTCACTAAAACAATTGCAACAATAAAAGAAATAAAAGTTGGGCTAGCATTTCAAATGGACACATATCAAATGTGTATAGTAATATTATGGAAGAATTTCAAAAATACAGGATAACTTGTCTTTTTAAAGGCAAAAATGAAGAAGATAACCTTCCTCCCTCTCCTCATGCTACTTTTCTTTCATTTTTTCTTATGATCTGGAACATTTTTAAATATTACTCCAACGCATCTGTAAATTCATCCTCATTTGAGATTCTATCTCTGCTCATTCCTATTAAAATTTCTTACTGTGTTAAAAGAGTATTTACATTTAAGAATAATCTAATATTCAGAATTATTATCATTACAAATGTGTATAATTATTCTATCTTCAAAAGCATTTATTTATGACAGTGGTAAAAGATTATCTATGACTTTAAAAATTAGAACATTACTGTTAAAAATCTTCATATTGTCTAAATGGTATGTAGTACTTGAGAGAATTCACTACAGTACTCGGAGTGCATAGTGATTAACTACAGTCCTTTTGTTCAGACAGTAGTATTTAAAGACTTTTAACTTTGAGAGGTAGTAGTACTTCAGCATTCAGTTTTAAAGTAAGTCATCTTTAATACTGACCAAATCTTTTGGATTAAAGAAAAATAAGTGCGGTATCATATATGAAAAAACAGTCTATTTCAAACCACTTTTAAAAAATATTCAGTTTTGATCTTTAAATATAAGTGAATTCTTAACCAAGAAGGAACAAAAAAGTTCTTTACATCTATGTTAAAAGGGAATCTAAAGCTAACTCCTAAGGTATGGGGTCTTTTGATTATTTCTGTGCATTTGACTGCTGAACATGGTTGGTTTTGAACTCTGTATAAAACAAATAAATATTGAACTTACTTGCACAGGTACCTTGCAAAGAAATTTGTAACTGGATGCATACTTATTTTTCCGTACGGTTGTACAACGAAAAAGATGTAATAGAATACGATTGTATGGTGGATTGACCCCTGTGGACACCAGGCACACACCAAGCAACTCTCAGCTGGAGAGGAGAGAAAATTTCAAAGAAAGGCTCATGGATCAAGATATGGGCAGGGAGAACATTCACCAATTCTCATCATGGGCAAAGCCATCTTGGGATAATTGATTTACTGCCAGCCGGATTCAGAGAAAGATTATGACCCCACATCTTAAAAACACCTTCCCTGGACCCCTCCCCTCTTCCCTGATACAATTTCATTCCTTGTTTTGTCTCCCTCCTCGCCCTGGATTGCTCTGGGGTTAAGTGTATAAGGCTTGTGGGCAATTCATCGTGCATTACCTATGATGTTCATTCCTCCTCACTCTCTTTTGCTTCAGTGGGGATCCCCTCCCACAGAAGAGACTCCTCTATGAATGTCTTCAGTATTGGTCGTTCCCAGGTGCCTGCAGTTCTCCACTAGCTACTCCATTGTGGGTCCCTTTAGGCACAGGCTGCTCCAGCGTAGGTCCCCTGTGGCGGTCACAAGTCCTGCCAGCAAACCTGTCCCAACCTGGGCTCCTCTCTCCTCAGGCCCATGACCTCTGCCAAGACCCTGTTCCATTACAGGCCTCCCATGAGTCACAGTCTCCTTTGGGCATCCACCTGCTATGTGGGTTCCTCTATGTGCTGCAGGTGGATCTCTGCATCCCTGTGATCCTCCACGGGCTGCAGGGGCACAGCTGCTTCACCATGGGCTGCATCGTGGCCTGCAGTAGAACCTCAGCTCTGGTGCCTGGAGCACCTCCTGTCCCTCCTTCTGCACTGGCCTTGGTGTCTACAGAGATGTTTCTGTCACAAATTCTCACTCCTCTTTTCTCTAGTGGAAATTATACAGTTATTTTCCCATTTTCTAAAGTACTTCATCACAGAGTAGCTACTTCCACTGCTGATGGGCTTGACCCTGTGGCCAGTCACATCTCAGAGCCAGCAAAGGTCAGCTCAGATGTGAGAAGTTTTAGGAGTCACATCTGTAGCTAAAAAAACTCACCACACAAACATAACCCAGATTATTTCTAAGATATCTTTGATTTAATTCTTTTAAATAAGTTACTCTTTAAGGAAACATGTTTAATCACATGAAGAATTAATATAATTATATTGAAAGTCCTCTTTTTTTTTTT
>VZTB01013725.1:11870-26913 GCA_013397245.1 Thryothorus ludovicianus | reverse complement strand
CAGATTTTGAAAAAGCATAAGCATGAATAGGCAAAATGAATTATTTTGAGACTATAGGAACAGTAATTATAAAAACATCTCAAATGGGAAAAACACAAATGAGTTTAATTACAGAGTAACAGAGATTAGGAATATTGGTTTTTTGAAAAGTTGGCTCTTACGGTGCCCATTTTTCAATTTCTGTGTTTTGTAGAATGCCAATGTGTAATCAAAGATAGTAGCAAAGAGGTATTATGATACAGTGAACCAGATTCATAGGCATTCTTGAAAACTACTAGTAGCTGAGGGACATATTTATCTAAATCCTTAAAGAACAGCTTTGAAATGAAGTCCCACAAGACACCATTCACGATCAAATGTGTTTTCTATCTCTGCAGTAAATATTGCAGACAAAGCAGATGTGAGTTGGCACAAGTTTTTGGCAGACATTTGCTGATGCTTCAAAATCCATTTTAATTTTAGATTATGTTTTAACTGAGTGTGCAGTTATGGTATCCTTTAATATGGTATCCTTTCTTTCTCTAGACTCCTCCAAATGACAATGGCTACTACTTAATGTAACATGCTTACTCAAGATTCACTGCTTGGAAGAAGCTTAAAGAAAATATGATCAAGACTGGGATATCTGTGAAATCCATCCTTTACAAAGCTATATTTTCTTGTGTAAGTTCATGTATCAAATGTTGATGTCACATTTATAGCTGAACTCAAAGTTTGCATATGTCAGTATAACTTCACCTATATTAACCGATTCTATTAGATGACATCCGTGGATCATGTCAGTTAGATTCTTTTTGTACACAAATTCTTTAATTTATTGCATTTTGTATAGAGAATCTTCATTTGTGTTAAGATATTAAGATTATTAAAGATAATGAATGAAATTCATTCCAGTATAGAGTGGAATATATTTACCTCTCTACAAGGAGCTGAAAAGCACATGGTGTTCCAGGATGTTTACTAAACCTCAACACCCCATTGGGGCAGGTGACCTATCTCCTCCTCCCAACTTCTGTAATTAGTCCCTGGCAAATCACTTGATCCCACTCACTCCCCTCCTTGTTGGGGAGTATTTCCTCATTGGCTTATGTTTAGTACCCACAGTTGTTCTGTTACAGTATAAAAACCCAAACACAAGAGTCCTGACCCCTTCAACCTCAATAAACTTTTCCTCCTTGGAACTTCAGAACCAGAGAGCTTCCTCCTTCTTTGCCTGATCCCTGGACATGGTAGAAGATCCACCACCTGAGAGCCGCAGCTCTAAGGTTCAGCTGCTGGCAAAATCCTCATGCCACAGCTGTTCCCCACAGCTGGTGTGGCACTGATGTTCTTTGAGCTAGCCTGGGCTCTGGTGGGCTGAATCACAGGTTTTTTTTAAGCCTGTAGGTTGTAGACAGGATATTTCTTTTTACAGCGATTAAGAGGGTCTGAGAGACTGACAGAAAAACCTATATGTCATGAACTACGTTATGCTGAAAATATTATGAAGGCACTGCTGGTTTTTTCTGGGTCTTTTAGGAACATTTTGTTTTTCTAGCTAGAGTCTGTAAAATTGGCCAGCCATACAATACTTCACCAAAAATAATTGCAGGTCTTTCCTTCTTTTTAAATCAAATCTTTATAAAATGGCTGTGTGAGAAGACATTTTTAACACAGTCTTAAGCCATAAGAAAATGACAAGCTGTTAATATTTCCTCTTCCCTCAAAAACACTAACTTAAAAATCAGCAATGCAGGTAGATACATTTCAAATCAAGATTTCATAAAGCAGTTGACAAAATGCCTGTTGCAGAGCATGTTTTGTTGATTATTTACGTATTTTAATATTGTTCATTTGTTCACATATTCAAATAATTTGTCCCTAGGTTCCCCCTATGTTCCCTTAAGTTAGCACGTTCCTGAGTGGCTTACCACTTTGTTAGAAGGGTCGGTTAGCTGTCAATCCCTTTGTTCTCCCTTGTTTGGTCTTACCCCTCCTGTTGTTCTAGCCCTTTCCCTGTCAATCCTTCCCTGGTCCAATCCAAACCCTTTGCACTCCCTTCAGGTGGCCAGCAGGTGCCTGGGATGCATCTTTGTTTCTTCCCTGTTGGTTGATGATATGTATCTTTTCCCTGGTTATGTTATAATGTTATTAACCAGCGGTGCTCCCTGGTTCTTCCGTCCCTGTCCCCTCGTGGGAATAAACTCCTTGGAACACCATACCGAAGGCTCCTCCCTCCGTCCTTGTCCTGCTCCTCAGCGTGACGCCAGCTGTCCAGAGAGCAGCTCGCAATACCCCTGCAGCTTATTCTAGCTGCGCCCAGGGTTGTGTGGCTTCCCAGGGGCAGCCACTCCTGACCGCTGAGTCTGGGGCTGAGCACCCGTGGAATAAGTGTGTCAAATGCCTGCTGTACTCACTGAAATGATTCCCACTGACCTCAGATTAGGGTTTTCAGATTAGGACCCTGATGTGTGCAATACTATTTTGCTTAACAAAGCCAGTTCACTCAAACAGCAAACCATTTACCTGGATTGTGTGTCCTCTGTGGAAGATTAGGCCTTACTAGGAAAGCTGAAGAACTCAGCAGTAAATCATGTCTCCAAGAGTGAGAGTTTAGATGATTATTGAACATTGTGATTTTTTAAACTGAACAGAAAGAAAGTGCTATCAATGGCTTTCAAACTCAACTGTAGCACAATTTAGCATGATGCACCATCATTTTTGCAGGCATTGCCAAGCATTTCACCACAAGGGTTAATTGTAAACTTGCACCTGTATAGTGTGATGTGTTTTCTTTTAATACATGAGGGTGTCTGAGAAAATGCCCAGGCTCCCAGCTTGTAAAGGTTCAGCTTTATCTCCCTAATGGAGTTCACATAATGGCTGTTGCAATGGTAGGTGAGGATTTGTATTTTACTTGGAAACATACTTTCAAAAGAGGCAAAAGATTGCCAGAAGTTAACATCATCAGTCTGCCATTTGGCAGACTCGTTCTTCTCCTTCAGCATCAATAAGTAACAAGCAGTTTCCTGCTGCATTTCTAAAGTGGCTTAGGAAAAAAAATTGTACAAAACATTCCTTCCCTCCTTTCCCCAGCAGATTTTAAAGTCAAGTCATTCACTTCATCCATACAGTGATTTGTGTTACCAGTGACTGATGACCTTGGGTTTGTGTTGAAATGCAAACATTTTCTGTCTTTTAGCACAGCAGAATATTCACTGTAGAATGCTTCAGTCAGGACTTCACCACTAATCACCTGATTATACAGTCAGGGAACAGAAACTCTGCCACAGGACTTCAGTGGAGAAGAACATGTTCTAAATTTAAAATAACAAGCTACTGAAGCCAGGGGCTCATCAGCAATTCCATAGCTTAATACTGTTACAATTGGGTGTTTGCTGCTTGTTTAACAATTTGACAGCTATTGATGACTAATTAACAAGCCTGTTAACAGTACCCATGGGGAAGAAGATTGTATTGCTGTGCTTAGCAGAGATAAACTTTAGTGAAAGAATTAGAAGGAATCATATGCCCTTCCCAACTGCACTCTGGCCTTACCTGCCTAAAAAGTTTCAGTCCTTAGCTCACCCATTGTGTGTGGAGTTACATGCTACACTCAAATCAGATGTGGAAATCACATTCACAGAAATGAGTAAACCTTGGCGCTTAGCCCCATTTCTCACATCAGCTTTTGTTTAAAGCTACAATAAGTCAGAGAACCATGTGATGTAGTTGGAAAACAGAACAGAATCAGCAATTGGAATCGCCAAAACATTACTTCTTTCCTCGACAAAATTCAAGGTTTATTTCTACCCTTCCATGAAACAAACCAGTTCAGCTGGACAGAAAAGACAGAAATCCAAAGGTAGAGAAGTTGATTTTTCTCACAACGACTCTTCATTTGTTGATGAATCTGTTTACTTTTTGCTTTCTGATTCATTTAGGTTGTGTAAGATAAAGATTTAGTATCACTGGGATGATAAGAGAAAATTAGTTACTTTAGGATCTTCTCTTCTTGATAGACATTTGGCATCAGAAGTTCAGGACATTATATTTGAGACAGAAGAGTATCTGACTATCAATGTCACTAAGGTAACAAAATATCTGTCAGTTTGATTATGGCAGAAATGGTGAGTCAGACTTTACTTGTCCCAAATTTTGCACAAATATATTTTTGGTTTTTTAAGTTAATATGAAGGAAAAGATAAAGAATGATGACATAAAGGTAAAACATTTTTTAACATTTCCAAAAACTTATTTTTTTTTTATTGTAAACACAGTTAATTCTTTTTTTCATGTAAAGTACATATAGTAATTTTTTTCATTTCACACTTTTGAAACAATACTTTTGAATGATTAAAATATAATTCCTATAGTTCTTTTTTGGGGGTTGAGTAAATATATTATTCAAACCACCTATTCCTGTAAACAATTTTAATAAAAATATAAATGAAAAAGAGTTTTAGGCTAGTCTCCTCTAACTTTAATACTTTTATTTTCTAACCTTTATTCTCTTTTGCTGCTGCAGTAAGAAAAAGGGTTTAAGTTCTTGCCAGCATATACAGGCAACATTTTTAATAGCTGTCCTGTTTTTTTCACCCAAAATTAAGAAAATGTCTTGAGTTGCATAGCTATAGCATCTGTCCAAATGCAACAAAAACTACATTGAATACAAAAGGCTTATCTTTCAATTGCTCAGTAGTGGTAGATAGCAGAGTACAAAATTTTAAGTCATACTACTTGGGATGTGAAAATAAAGTTGCAATTCCTCATTTAGCTACCATTATCAAATGAGTATCTTGAGATCATACCAGAGAAAGGATGAAATTTAAATCTGTGCAATGTGGCATTTTCAGATGTGTGTAGTGAGCAATTTTTTTGCAGTATGTCAGCATAATTACTGTACCCTGAAGACAAAAATTAACTGGTGCATTGTGATAAAGGTTGCTTTGAATGGGATTGACACTGTGTGTGCAACTCAGTAAGCTCATAAGAGTATTAAACATAGTGAAAGTGATAGCATGCCATTAAATCAACTTCAAAATCCTCTCTGCAGGATTTAATTTGGTTCTTCTATTTAAAGTTTCACATGAGAGACACTATAATCTTATCTTCATCAAGCCAGTTTGTTCTCCTCAGTTTAACAATCGAGGGTCCTTTTTGGTTGGCTTTAGATGTCATCTCAGGGGAGCACCAATGCCTCTGAAAATCCTTATCTGGAAATTACACAGCATTTGGTGTACCTCTAGCCTACCTGATGTCAGAATTTTCTTTTTAATGACTGTCACCAAACACGAGAAAACTAGTTGACACTGAGCGTTGTTTCATCAGTGCAACACGAAAAATAATAATTGAAGGATGTTTCGTAAGAAATCAAGCTAGCAAAAATCAAGACGCTTATTGTTTTAAAGTAAACAAATAAAATACAAGCTTTTATTTGCCTGTTTTCCAAGAAAACCATCCCATGAATTCTGAAGTACAAAGGCTGGCAGTGAACAGTGTTTATTTATCCTTCCACAGGGGAGTCAGTACACAATGAACTAATTATGTGACACAGTTTGACTGCACATAGATGAGATAAAACCATCAGTAGGGGAAAGATTACACATCAGCCTAGTTGGAAGATTGTCACTGCCTTCTGCTATCTGTACCTGTATCCACCTGAAGAGATAACACCAGTAGTGCAGAAATCAACAACAGAGAAAAAAGCCCCCTGCTTCCCATGAAAATATATTTACATTATGGTACTGGGCAAAAAGTAGATAAAAATAAATAGAATCAAAGAAGTGATGGAAAATATGTAGTAGAAGTTAGGAAATTAATTTTTTAATTTTTATAAATCATGGTGGAGGTGATATGTTCATAGGAAAAGGAAAAAGAATGAACAGAGATGAAGTAAAAGGCTTCTAAATTACCTATGGAACTAGCTAGTATGAGTAGCAGATCTAGCAAATGAGTACAATGTTACTGGGAAAAAAAAAAAAAAAGAGAAGATGGAAAGGAAAAATAGTCCTTTGTTGGTAACCATTAAAATTTTAACATTAGAAAACTTATTATTATGGAAAACAGAGATATGAGGTAGAATTTGACTGAAAATAATATTTGCTTTTTACTTTCCTTGGATTCCTGTTTTCTTTGTCCCTTTATCTACACTGAGCCACAAATGTCACATAGGATTATAAAATCAGTGATGTTTGGGTATATTGAAATCTTTGAAAAATTAAATAAGAGTTTTAAATGCTGACATCAGGCTATTTTATTCCACAGGCCCAGTTCAGCATTGGCTTTGGCTTTATATATTGCATAGCTTCAAAACTGAAAAAAGTTTCAAAGTAACCAAAGAAGATACTGAATCCCTTATTTGCACATTTATTTCACTCTTTCCCTGCACAGAATCTGCATACAAGTGCACACAATTGGACTCACAATATGAACTCAGATGGTATAGTCCAGTAATTAGGAACTGAGAAGCAAAGGAAACAAAAAAATAATTTCTAATGAGGATTTTAGACACAGTTGATGATACTGCAGATTAAAAGAAATTTATTTCCTGACTCAGAGTAAAACAGCTTTTTGAGTCTACATCTTTGGATCTTTACCTGGACAAAAGAGACCTATACTTCAGTGTTCTGTCCAATTATGCACTATAATTTAAATTATTAAAATTTTAGGAAAATTTGTTCTTGAAGACCAGATTTTTATGTGGTAATGATGAATACTTTATTTTCTTTCTCTTTTCTAGCTGATATTAAGTGTGCCCAAAAATACTTTAAGAAGACAGAAGTTCAAAAGCCTCAGGGCAGAATATTCTACACTATGACGAGATTTCATGCAGCTAAAATGAAATGGGAATTCACTTTTCCTGACATAGAATGAGAGCTGAATCTAGACTTCTTAGGTAAATCCTAGTCACTGGCCATCAGAAAGGAAGTTCTAAGAAATATATATTGTTTAAGATTTGCTGTCTTTTTTCTTTTTTTTTAACAGAAAACTGAAGCCTTCTTTATTTTCAAACTAGTAACAACAATGTGAAAACAACTTGGTTTTATGCTTTAAGTCTCCAAACACACATGAAAGACAAGACATCCTCTTGCATTGCTTTCCTGATGCCATCCCTTTCTCAACTCCCTGAAGGCTTCAAAATATTGCTAATTGTTTAGATAGAAATTTTGTCCAGGAGCATCAACATTCCTTAAATAAATACTGATAATAGATTTTAGCTTTTAGAAATTTTATAAACTGTAAAAGTTTATTTTAAAATAAGCTTACAGATATTGAAGTATTGATTAATTGTTCTGATGTGAATTACATAGTAGAAATCCTGATTGAAGCCAAAACCAAAAGGCAATGACAAGGTTAGGAAATCCAAGGCCCACTTAATTAAGTCTGGCCATGGATATCAAGGATAACAGGAAGGGCTTCTATAGATGTGGTGCAAGCAAAAGAAAGACTAGGGATAATTTGGGCCCTCCTTGAAAGGAAATGAGAGACCTGGCTACTCAGGAAAAAGAGAAGGCTAAGGTTCTCAATTACTTCTGTGCCTTGGTCCTCAATGATCCTCTAGCCATGCTGCCCGCCCACGCTGAGAAAGACAAATGTGAGGATTGGAAGAATGAAGACTTGCATCCACTGTAGAAGAGCAGGCTCTTGACCATCTATGGAACCTGCATGTGCACAAGACTCAGGAGATCCTGAGCTAACCAGCAGATGAAGCTGCTAAGCTACCATTCTTCATTTTTGAAAAAACATGGCATTCAGGTGAAGTACCTGACAACTGGAAAAAGGAAAACGTAACCTCTATTTTTAAAAAGAGGAAAGTGAAGGACCTAGAGCAAATTCTCCTGAAACTATGCTAAGGCACATGAAAAACTAGGAGTTGATTGGTAACAACCAAAATGATTTTATAAAGGGGAACTCATTGCTGATAAATTTGGTGACTGTCTATGACAGGGCTACAGCTGTGGTGGATGGGGGCACAACAACTGATGTTTTCTGCCTGGACTTGGGCAAAGATGGCACTGTCCCACATGACATCCTTGTCTCTAAATGGGAGAGACGTGTTTGAGGGATGGATGACTGAGTGTCTGGAAGGCTGCACTCAGAGTTGTGGTCAATGGCTCACTGTCCACGGGGAGAGCAGTGATGGGTGGTGTCCCTCAGATGTCAGTACCAGGGCCAAAACTGTTCCATGTCTTTGTAGGTGATGTGAACAGTGGGACTGAATGCACCCTCAGCACGTTCACTGACCACAGCCTGGGTGGTGCAGCCAACACCCTTCAGGGAAGGAATGCCATCCTGAGGGACCTGGACAGGCTAGAGAGGTGATCTCATGCAAACTCCATGGCATTCAGCAATGAGAAGCACAAAGTTCTACACCTGGGTCATGGCAATCTCAGACACACCTGTGTGCTGGGAGGGGACGTTATTGAAAGCAGCCCTGTGGAGAAGGACTTGGGGGTGATGGTAGAGGAAAAACTCAACGTGACTCGGCAGTGTGCACTTGCAGCCCAGAAAAGCCAACCGTGTCCAGGGCTGCACCCAGGACAGTGAGGCCAGCAGTGTAAGGGAGGGGATTCTGCCCTTTGCTCTGCTCTGATAAGACCCCAGTGCTGCATACAAGTCTGGTGTCTCCAACATAAGAAGGACATAAACTGTTGGAACAAGTCTAGAGGAGGCCATGAGGTTCATAAAAGGACTGCAGCTCCTCTCCTATGAAGACAGCTGAGAAGAGAAAGTTGTTCTGCCTGGAGAACAGAAGGTTTTGTGGAGATCTCACTCATCAGGAATTGTAAATGATAGGGGGAATGGGTACAAACTGAAAGAGTTAGGTTTAGATTAAATGTTAGGGAGAAATTCTTTGCTAGGAGGGTGATTAGTTACTGGAACAGCGTATCCAGGGAAGTTATGGATGACCCCGTCCCTGAAAGTGTTCAAGGCCAGATTGGATGGGGCTCTGAGCAACCTGGTCTGGTGGGAAGTGTTCCTGCCCAAGGCAGGGGAAGGTGACTCTAGGTGATCCTTAATGCCTGTTCCAACCTTGACACTATCACTTGACGCTGTGATATACAAGGTAACATAAATTTATTTCCCTTACTGAAATTATGGCTGTTAATGAAATAATAATTTTATTAAGAGAGGATTTTATCCTGTGCAGCAGGAAAAAAACTTTATTGCATCCACTTTCAATAAAAATAAACTTTTTAATGCAATCACATAGATCTTGTAAAAACAGAAATATGGCAGTGGCCTTGAAAAGTGAAAATCTGTCTAGCATCACATTGAAGGAAACTGCCAGTACTGTAGGCTCTGAAACTAATATTCTCTTTCAAATTATGCATAGCAATACTGCTAGAAGAAAAAGGTGGTTGAATTGCAGCTGTATTCGTTTTTGAGACCTGTATAATTCAACATTACTTATATTTCTAACTTTTTAAATTTTTCTTCAGAGAAATAAATTTATTTTCCCCTCTCCCCCCTGCAAAAATGAAGTAATCCAAAAATGATGAAGGCTATCAGTGGATCAATACTTAGAGAGTATTCTCTAAGACACTAATGAGGCCAAGTATCTGTTTATAAAATGTCTCCAATAAGGTGATACTTCCATCCACTTAATGGCACTTGAAAATGTCAGTCACATGGGCAATGGAGACAGTGTCTGTGAAAGGATCAAAGCAGACCAAGAAAGACAGAAACTGACAATTTCTGGCACCCACTCAGACAGAATTTCTATAGAATCACGTAGAAATATACCACCACACAGAATACCCCTGCATCTTTACTTTTTCTTACGTTTATCCTTCATTTTTGCATTGTGCTGTCAATTCTTTTTTATGCTGAGGTTGGATGTGAGTCTGAATACAGTTGGAATTTAGGGTTTTTTTTTTATTTCAGCTGCCACCACAGCAATGTCTGAAGGAATTCTAAGAGGAAAGAGTAAGTGTGCCATCATAGTGTCATAATTCTGTAGCATGCTAGTTACCCTCTATCTACAAAGTATGGGGATGATTTATATTACAGGACAAAACAGGCTCAGGAGATGAAATCTTAAGAAAATTTCATCTCTGGAAAGGAATTAGCTTTTATGCAGGCATATATTTATGAGTTAAATTTGCTTAGTGTTGCAAGGAAAGGTCTAGATGTTTATCCATCATATCTCAAAGACACTTTCTGCCCAAAAAATCTGATGTTTTCTCCATCAGATTAAATCTTTTCAGTGTAAAGATAGCAGCTTTTCTCCATGAAATTAGCAATGAATTGTTTAAATGTGAACAAGCCCATGTTTCTTCGAAATTTTTTATTGGACATCACAGAAACCTTTTATTTAAATTGTTATGAAAATCAAGAACAGCAGCAAAATCTGTGGAAAAAAAATTTAAATAAATAGTTTAAAATTGAGAGACTAAATAAAACCTTTTAAAAGAAACACTGGGGTATCCTAAATGATAACATAGTTTATAAATATACACAGTCTAAAGACAAGGGCATAGAATGCAGAAATGTAAAATGTGAATCTCCTATTTTTTCACTCTTATAAGCAGTGTCTGATTTTGTTTCAAAGCAAATAAATTCTACTTTTTGAGACTCCCTGTGGTGTACAGAAAGTAACCAATCGAATGACTGGGTGAAACAAGTACAGAGAACGTCTTTTACAGTTTTATAAGCTTTCTGACTTTATGACATGTTTTTTCAAACCATGGCTAAAGAAATTCTTTCATATCCCCAGCTGCTTCTTATTACCGAGATGCTAATGTTGTCTTTTCTGCCTGTTTCCATCAAGCTGAATCCTCTGTACTCCATCATGAATGTGTTCTGCCTTGATAAATTTCTAGGTCTTTGGTTTATTGCTGACCCAGAAAACCAGCTGCATGCAAGTCCTGACATTCTTTCACTGTTGTGAAACAGTTATAGTAAAGTAGGTCTGCTATGTAAATAATTTCAGATTAAATCTAGAAAAGCTATTTGGTTTGCATTTTTTTGTTGTTTATTTTAGTTTAAGGTATTATTTTGGCTTGGGTTTTTTGTTTATCTTTTCTGCTGGACAAAGTTTTCCTATTATAAAACACTGACTCTCTTGCAAGAAAAAGAAGAAAGGACTCAAAAGTCATCAGCTGCAAAAGGTTGTGCTTTCCAATTATAATGTTCAAAATACATAATTTACTTCTTCCTCCCCCCATTCTTCATCCCTTCCTTGACAGTGACAGTGATTATAGCTCTGCATTTGTTTTCAGAAAGCTGCCCAGAGTCCAGAAGTGGAAAACAAAAAAAACAATCAAAAATTGTTTGCAAATACAGAAGTTCCCTCTTTATGTACATTTGCACATAGGTCAGGGCCTGATTCACATGCAACTTGTAAAATTCTGACCCTTTATAGTACAGCACAGATGACAGTAAATGTAATTATGAATGACAGCATGTGGATGATGATGGTTTGCCAGACACATGGATTTTTTTAAATAAAAACCAAAGCCTAGCAAGTCCAAGGGTAGAAAATAAAGCAAGAGATCTATTTATGTTGGATAAAGGACTTGCAGAAGATTTAAAAACTCCCTCTCACTCATTGTCTAGGCAGTTCTTCAACCATCAATTCATCATGTTTACTTATACTGGAAAAAAAAACCAGAAAGACATCACTTCTACATGGCCATTGTTTATTACATTTAGTAAGTCAATCTAATAAAAAATGAAGACAGTATTAATGCATCACAAGGCAAAACTAGAAAAGACTATTTGAAAAAGCTATTCATAGGTTTTCCTAGAAAGCATAACTTCAATTTCAAACACCTAATTTAATTCGAATACTTTTACTTCTCTTAGTGCCCAAACTGAAACAATTAAACAGCAATTTCCTGAAAATTAAGCAAAGCGTTTGCTGAAGTCAATAGTACTTCATAATGGTTACAGTCAAGTTGGTAATAATCTGATAGAAAAACTTGAATAAATTATAAATGAAATGAGAAGAAATTAAAAAAAATAGTGTGTTTTTAGGTACCCTCAGGATCTCTTTAGATATCAAAGTATATAAAACCTACAAGGGAAAAGCTAAAAATTTTCTATGATGATACCCCAGAGAACTGTGTTCCATGACTCAAGTTCTACAGAAGCCTGATTATCCCTTTGGTTTACCAAGTTAATCTTGCACCTACAGAGAGAACCTCTCTTGCTATGCAGTACCATTATTGTTTCATCTGCAGGTCCCTTTCCTAGTGATGCACAGATATTGAGAAATTCAAGACGTAAGAGACAAGGTGAAAGTTAGTAGTTGGTCTTTATAGCACAAAAAAAATTCTGATACAGAAACTGTTGATCTTGAGAAAACCGCTTTGTTTATATTTTTATTTTCTTACTTTCACATGGGATTTGGGAACCACTTGATTAAATTTCACCATATTTGGAATAAAGTAGATGGTGCCAGTGAGACATATCTCAGAGTTAGCAGAGCATTTATCATGTATGCTTAGGAACTAGTTGTCTGCTTGAAGAGTTTTACTCAATGATGCTTGATTAAACACAATAATTTACATATTTGCATTGTTAAAACTCTTTCTGTGACAGAGATTATGATAAAGAATTATCAGCAAATTTTTGGTTTTGTTGTTATTCCTGTGGTTTTTTTTTCCAGCTTAGTAGACAGTGTAAGAATCTCTAAAACTGAAGCTCCATCTAATGCCAATTTGAACTGATACATTCATATTTTTCAGGACATTTTATTTTGTGTCAAAGTGCATACATCTGGAAAGAAATTGAGATCATTTAAATTTTATTCAAATAACTGCAGCCTTGGCTGGACTGCTTTCCAGGAACTTTGCAGCATGCTCATTCAGCCTCTGCTTCTACAGGTGGATTGCATTAGTGTGCTGGCACTGAAGATGTGACTACAAACAGTGGGAAATCTACATTTACATTGCCTTCATTTTACTGTCATAGGTGAAAAGGTCTTTCCTCGTGGTTTTATGGTATTTTATGTTTCCGGTGTTACTACTAACTGTTTCCAGCTTATTATTTACATTTTGCTTGGAGAAAGATCATAACTGAGAGAGACTTTGGAACAATGCTCTGAATATCTTTGTGATGCAATATACCCCTTACTTAACATCTCTTCTGAACAAAAATCTTGGAGAAAAAAACAGTTTATATTTTATATAAAGATTTGCGAGGGAAATGTTAACTCACTTCATGCTTCTTAGAAAGAATAAAAGGCCTACCCTTTATCTGCATTAGTTCTGAATACTCCTAAATTATATGCTTTGCTAACTGCCTATAAAGTTACTACCATTGACTTATTCCATTTTCTATTTTGAGAATTAAAGTACTGAATTAATATTCATAAATTCACATTCTCTAAGATATTTAATAGGTGTTTTTGAAAGACAACCATCCAGAATAATTACTAATTACTAATTACTAATTACTAATTACTAATTACTAATTACTAATTACTAATTACTAATTACTAATTACTAATTACTAATGTAGTCATCTTGCACTAGTAATATTGATAATTCATTAAAAAAATTGACCTGAATATAAGCGGTTTATAATTCCTATGCAACTGCAAGTCCTATTAGCAACTATCAGCATAGGTAAGGGAACACAAGATATTTAAAAATAACTTATACCAACAAAGTATATGATCAAAACTATAAGCAAAGTCAAGGAAAGGAAAAAACTTCTGTTTGTACTTCCTTACATAGAAATAAAGTACTTCACCTGACAGTTATAGTAGAAACGTATTTTCATAAGGGAAAATGTTCTTTTCCCCAATGTCTAAAAGAAGTTGTAGTATGATGGGCATTCTAGCTACAGTAAATAGTTGAAAAGAGATGGAACTTTAGATAAAATAGCCTAAAAATGATGAGAGGTATACAGCATCTTTAAGCCTCTGTTCTGGCTGTCAGACCTTTAGATGGGAAAACCTCTGTCAGAAGATCAGTGGAAAAACAGCAGAGGAAGAAACTCTCCATTAAGCATACAGTGGTTATTGCATACTGTTTTCTCTATTTGAGATTTCTCTACCATGGTTAAAGCAAACACTGCTCAGATGGACTTCAAGACTGCTGAGAATAAAAACACAGAGCTCTTAAAGAGAACTGTTTTTCATTGAGAAGCATAGTATATGAAGCCAGAACTACTTTTGCTCATCAGTGAGCAGAAAGACTAAAAGATTCTAGCTGTAGACTGGAAAGAATTTGCAAAAAAGACATACTTCAGATACACATGGTCATAGAGATGTACTAAAAGTATAGAAATGGGGAACTGAACCATCAGATGTATTACTTTCCTTGCACTGTTCTTCTACTGAAGATAAGGAAAGCATCTACCCATAAATACAGATAACCCCTACCCTTTGACTGCATGTTTTCTGCTGAAAAGCTGACTATGTCAAAGGCATCTTCTAAATTTCAACTGAAAAAAATGACATCAAAGGTTGAATTTAGCTTCTTGTTCCAAAAGGCCACTATATTATGTATTAATTTTGTTTTAGCTTACAGAGAAATTTAGATCTCCTTCCTAAAAGTAGGAGGAAAATAAAATCTGAGGTAGTTCTTCATCTAACTTATAAATGCATATTTGTTCTTTCAGTGTTCTCTAACACTTGAAGTGTTACGAGGGATCTGTCAAAAATTGACTACAGCTACTATCTAGAGAGCCGTCACACTGTTGACTTAGTAGAACTACTGATAGTAAACTTGGTATTTTCTCTATTCTAGTCTACAGTATTCTGAAACACTAAGCAAGCCTGTTCATGGCTTATTGTCTAGCTAGATAAACAAGGTTGATAAAAGGAGGAACAGAGTCTTAACATCTTTAAAAGTGGCAATTGAATTGAAATATTCCTATTCTTCTGTGATGTGGCACTGGAGCCCTAGCTAGCTCAATGGGAACACCGGTGCCATGTCAGGTGTGGGAATTGTTTTGGTATGGGGTTTCTATCAAGAGCAGAACCTTTGAGCTACTTGCTCAATGGTGCAGTATCTTTCACCAGTGTCAAGGGCAAAGCAGAAGGAAAAAGTTCCAGCTGGAAAGGTTTACAGCAGGAAAGCAGAAGGCGTCAAGAACAGAAAAC
>VZTB01013716.1:7959-22170 GCA_013397245.1 Thryothorus ludovicianus | reverse complement strand
TAAATATTTGATACAGAATCTGTTATTATTACAAGAATTAAACAAGAATGATTTTATCAGGTTGCTCTATAAGATTTATTGTGTTTCCCTTTTTGGTAGGTATTTTGAGGATTTATCAAGGGTGTTTTTTTCAGATTTTTTTAATTTGGTCAAAAGTTGTGTATTAAATTTGTGATTAAAATGAAAACACAGATTGTTTGACTAAAAGCAGTATTTAACTGTTACAGAATTGAAGGATATATCAGCTTTGTGGAAAAGAGCCTGTATAATTTTAAGTTCATCTTGTCACTTAATAAACCTTCTCTTTTGGCTAGTATGTAACGGATGGAGAAATAATAAATTCCATTGAACAGTTAGCAGAGATGGATTGGCATTTTCTTTGACAGTACATCTTCAGTGATGGTATCTTGTGGTTTCTGACAGACTACCATAAATGATCAGATTCATTCACTGGCAGTGGTTTAGCTACTGTAATTAGATTAGTTTGATATTGGTGTGCTTTTTTTCCTGTGCCATCTCTGAAAGGGTTGACAAGCTTCCTCTAGGAAGGTTGCTAAAACTTAAACTTGTTTTGACTTAAAGAATCAAGTACAACTGAATTAAAAAGATTGTCTGAAAGTAAAAACCTATTTAAGAAACCTTTTCTATATCATTCTGTCTGTTCTCAGCTTTTCACCTTCTTGGTACTTCACTTATTTACATTTTGAAGTTTGCTTTCTGTGCCCATGTTTATGTTCTTATGTTGTAAGAGCTCTGCTGCTTCTTCTTAGTTACATTGCTGTGTTTCAATGTGTAAAGAAACTTGCTTTTTAGTGTTTTTTGAAGTAGATGAATATGTAAATCTGTCTGCTTAGTTTGTTTACATTGTTGCTGGAGAAGATGGAAATACTTTATAACAATTTCAAGTGTTTAAAAAAATTGGAAAATTTCCCCAAAAAGACTGACGGTGATCTTTATGTCAATATTCTTTTCGTTCAGAAAGTAATTACAAGTGAAAATAATTTCCTTTCTCTACATGAAAAAAAAGGAAGATAAAAGTTTGAGAAGCCCTCCTTCTTCCCAGAAAGCAGTTAATGTTTAAATTGACTTCAAGGCATGTTATTCAGTGTCTTCTTAGCTCTTGGCTAAAAGAGTCATGTTTTTGTTGCTTCAATTTGCATATACAAAGTGATATTTTTTTTTTCCAGCCCATTAAGGCATAAGGGTAGGATATATAGGAAAAAAGCACTTTAAATATTTGCTTTCAAGTAAGACAGTTCTTATTTATTGCAGGAAATACAGTAATGCTACATGACAAAAACAATAGCAAGGATAATCTCTTTTTTATATCTTTTCTCTCAGAAATAGTTTAAATTATTAAATGATTAAATAGTTTCAGGTAATCCTAATTGCACAAGCTGCTTTTCAATGTTCGGTTTTGAAAAAAAAAACATTTAAAAAAAATTTCTGTGATTTTATTTATTTCTCCCTTTGCAAATTTATTTTACTCAATATTTATTTGTGCTCACAAAGATTTTGAATAAACCCTTTTTTTAATTCTACATTTCTCTTAGTATTAAAATACTGTTTTTTAATATCAGTTTGAAATTAAAGTTCAGGCACATAATAGGTGTGGAAATACAACAACAGAATATTAATTGGTAATGATAATTTTTAGGTTCTAAGAAATTTATAAGGTTTTTTAATTAATATTAAAGCTTATGTCAAAAATTACTCTTGTCAGTGCTTGACAAAACTTACATGCTTGATATTTTTTCCAAGGTCTGAACTACCTAATTAATTGTGAGTATTTTTAAAATATGTTTTTGTGTTACTATTTTTCTGGATTTGTACTTCATTAGCTGTCATGCTACAGCAGATTATATAGTTCTCATGAAGGCATGATGATAATTAATAGTTTATAGTCCTTGAACAAGAATTGTAATGTTTGTATTTGGTAAGGATAATGCAGTGCTATTTTTTACATTTCCAGGAAGCATATTTCTGACATCTTTTTTAAAAATTGGTTTGATATTGCAATGGAAATTTCCAGTTTCCAAAAAATACCTATAGGAAAATGGATTTATTTGTCCTGTGGTTTTCAGTTTACGTCTGTATGCAGAAGGCCAATGCACTCTCTGTTAATTTCCTTGACCACAGAATCACACTAAAATACTGCTGTGGTTAATCAGAGGACCATGGCTTGGGCACTGCAGGTCTAGTTGGTTTAGAGAGGTAAAATGTTGCACAGGGAAAAATAAGTGTTATGCTTATCAGCTTGTATCGTGAGTAGTGATATGGAATAAATTAATCTGGTAAAGTGTGGTTTTACCTCGACCTGAAAGCAGGTTTACTTCATCTGCCTGTGGTAGATAAATGGAGAGAACAATATAATGGTAAAAAAAATAAAAAATGGAGAGGTCTTGGATTATAATCCTGTTTGACTGGAAGTACTCAGGGCTAAGAAATATATGGAAAAGGTATGCACTTTTTTTTTCTCCTTTACCAGAAAATACAAAGTAATCAATAGAGGTCTGTTCTATCAGTTACAAGGACAGGCCTGATATTTACTATTTAACAAGAAAAGGGAATTAATTTATATTTTTAGTTGTAGCAATTTGCTATTAATCCTATTTAGTGATGCAAATTCTTTATTCAGAAGAAGTCTATAACGAAATGCACATTGTAAAAATGAAATGTTGTGTTAGTGTTTGGTTTTGTTAGGTTATGGTGACTGGACAGTAGGTAGTAGGTAGGAACTAATGTTTATTTCTACACAGAAGACACTAAGATGCTGAACTGTCAGTAACCAATCCATAATGCTACCGAATGCTAGGGAGATCTGTACAAATTATGCCTTGTTTGAGTGAAATGTCATGATGCCCGNCATGATTCCCGTTCTATCTTTTCAAGTTTAGATGACTCTGCTGTACAAATGTATCAAGTATACAAATATTTGTACATTATTAAGCATGTTTTTTAAGTACCTTTACCCTTGATAAAGATAGCTATGCACCAGAACAGGAATTAAGTTGAAGAACAAAAAGTAGGAAAAAATGGGGTTATCTTCATAATTTCAAATATTCATAGTATTAAAGTTATGGCATTAGAATTTCCCAAAATATTTGGAAAAATTGATGTCTCAACATTTTTAAATCATAACCAGAGAGAAAATAAATGTGATTTAAGTTTGAAAAAGACAGAATGATATAACTCAGTAGCTTAAATATTGTTTTTAATCAGAGTGGAATCTTATGCAAAACACATGAAAATGTCTAATTTTCTGTAATAGTTTTAAATTGCATAAATTATTTGGTTGTATTAATTGGCTATTTCATTATAGCTGTCAGAAATTTCATTCAACCATAACACAGGATTATAGTATTTTTCCAGTGCTCTTATGGCCAACAGACCCACTGCTTCCTATTTTTATCTCAAATTTTTGCTAGCGTTCTCTAAGTAAAAAGTAGTGTCAATTGTTTAAACTCTTTGACTTGGCACCAAATTGCAGCAATATTTTGTCTTTAAGGAGTTGGTCAGACTTCTTTTTCTTAAGATTGGACTTAAATCATAGACTCAGAGCTACATTTCTGTCTCTTTCATAGTCTTTTTTTCTTCCCAGTGAAGAGAAAACAATTCACAAGACTATTAGGATGTACGGCTAGCAAAAATGATTGCCACTATATGCAGCAAACTCAAGTGTACTCTAGTGAGTACAATGAAAAAAATATGTGAACTGGACAGTTCATAAAGACAACATTTTTCTTGTTATGGGAGTAAAATCTCCAAGCCTCAAATAATGTGTATACTTTCATTTATGATATATGCAGAAAAACCTCACTTGACTAGTGTGGTGCTCCAAAGGTAATTTTTTTCCCCTCTCCAGAAGAGAAGAAAAAAATTGCTACACCATGAGGAAGCAAATTTTCAGGCGTAATTTACCACATTAATGTACTGTAAAGGCTGATATCTGTTACAGCTTAATTTCAGACAGAAGCCTGGTGAAGAGTGAGTGAGCAAGAAAGCTGACTCTGTAGATGAGTCAGATTGCCTCTTTATGGAAATGTTTGTGTTATTTAAATTTATGTATGCATTTTATAAATTATTCTGAGTAATTGAAGACTAAGAAGGGCTTTAAATACAGAAAACAGCAATTTTGCTCAAAATATGAATTGTGTGAATTTATTATGTTGCTAGAATGTATTAATTAGTTGAAATTGAGTAACTATAAAAGCTCATGTTTGATGCTCTTCCAGTGAGCACATCAAGTGAGGTTTCTCTTTTTCAGAGCTGAACCCCTCTCAAATTGTTCAATAGGGCTTATCTGTTACTGACATCAGTATATGTCCCAGGTGGATATTGTAAATCCCAGCTGTTGCATTTTTAAGTACAGATGGCTGATCCAACTTTATCATTACTGAATGCCTTGAGTAATAAATTCCCTAGTTGTTTTTTTTTCACATTGTCCTCTGTTGTTTTTTGGTGACTGGTTAGCTGTTAGAGACAGCAAATGCCTGTATATGTACTGATTATAAATTACTCTCTTAGAGTAAGTAATCTTGCTTAACTGTATACATACACAGAAGCAGGAATATGATTCTTGTACTAAGTGCTGCCATGTATTTCAGACTCACATTTTAAATCACACAAATGTTGAACACAGAAATGTTTAAGACCTGACTCTATTGAAGCAGTTTACTTAATTTACTTGTTTTAAGCTTTTTGCAAATTGGAAGTTATTTGAAAGTTATATTGAAAGGTGTTCTATCCATTTTAATCACTTTCTGATAGGAAAAAACAAAAAATATATTAAAAAGAATAGTATTTTAAGTTGTTTCAAAAAGGATGTAGTGATCTGTTACAAACCCTCTGTTGATTAAATGTAGCCTAGTTACTGAGAATTATTCAGGTTAATTCCATTTTTTTTAGATCTGCTATACAACAGGGATATACGTCATCTCTTGAAATAAAGCAAATGCTACAATAGCTGTACAAATTACTAGCTGTAGCAGCAACCTCCCTCTACAATGTTTTGAGACAGAAGAATGAAATGGAGACACTACTGTGAAACAATACACTTCTGAGATAGGTATAACATTTAGGAGATTTATCTCCCCTTTTATGAATTGCATCTCCTTGTATATAAGTCAGTTAAAATAATCCTTCAACATAAAAAGACCATTTAATGAAATGTGGCCAGGTAATATGGCTTATAATAAATGTCTGATGTGAAAACATAAGAGGAACGTAAAAATGTTTCAAAACATAATGAAACTGATTTTTGCTTTCGTGTATTATATAATAAAATCTGGAACCTAATTAGGAAACCTGTGTCCTCAAGTGTACTTGTTTAAAAACCTGCCATTTGCTATTAAGTAGCCTATGTACTTTTATAGGCCTAGAAGAGTAATAGAGTGATGTGACGGGAAGAGTCATTAAGAGACTGTACGATATCTTATAATATGAATTCATAATTAAATTTGTGATAAGTCTTACCACCATGGTCCTGCTCAAGGCTATATTTACATCACCTGCTGCTCAGTCTAAATTGCTTCCAATATGTGACAATCTTCGATATCTACCAAATTCTGGGACAAATTAGTGTGACAAGGTTCATATTGTTTTCTGGGCATTTTTAAGCCCTGCACTAGAATAATTTATCGTGGTGTGCTACTAAATTACTGTCAATAGAGCACAAGTAAGCAACTTAGTGTACTTAATTAGAAATCTTTCCTTAACTGTTCTTTGAAACTTGATTCTGGAAGCTGCTGAATTAGTTTGCTTTCTAAAATGGTTCTTCATTTGGCAGTGAATTAAAAGCATATGTGCAAAGCAAATGAAACTTATATATTAAAAATAATTAAGATTTCTTTGTCAGATACTGAAAACTTGAAGCACCAGGATGTAATTTAAATGCATCTTTCTTGTGTTAAAATAGAATTTCTAATTATAGACTTGCATGTAGGTGTTCTTTCAGTGGAAAAATGTAAAATTTGGCTTTAAATTATTTTCATAAAATCATCACACGCTGGTGGAGCATTCACTGTTGAACAGTAATATGTAATGACCTTGGTAAGGCAACAAATAATGATTTCTTTTGTCTCTATTAGACATAGCATCATTAATGACAACAATTTTGTAAATAAGGTAGTATAATGAATAATGAATTCTTCTTTCTAAAGAATATTTCTATTCTTTAATAATGTGTTATGTATACAATAAAAACAGGCTTTAATAAGATGCCTTCTTATTAAAGAATAGGTTTAAGTAACTTAAAATTCCTTTGTGGACTAATTGTCTAATATTTAATGATATTTGAAATGAAATAATTTAGACTTTTCAGCTGTGATTTGTGGACCATTGGTTATTTTGTAGTCAGCTGCATCTTTGAATAAAATAGAGAATTTGTGTAGCATCACCTAAAGTTGTTCTCTTAATTGCCCCTTCACTTCATGTGTCATGTGATGAATCATTATATTTCTTGGCTTTGAGCTTCTGAACACATATAGCTTTGACAGCTCATAAATGTAAAATTAATTCTACAGAAGTATAACAGGCACTCTTTGCTGACAGTGTAAAACTGAAGTGCTGCAGTTCTCTGCATCTCAAAGATAACTGACTACAATCTGCTTTGTTACTTCTGTTTGCATTCAATTCTCCTGGGCTTCCCTTCAAATGCTTTACAAGTTAGAGGAAACTGAGTTATTGGTTATAACAGTATAGTATTCTCTAATGGCTGGAGCTATTCCTTCCTAAAACAGTATCTTCAGACCTATAATTTATTTCATTTCAGGACTTTGTCCAACCTAAAACAATAAAATTTTAGGGTGTTCTTAGAAATATTCAATGGGTTGAAAATACATTCTTCTCTTTCTTTGCATGGGAGATAAATTTAAAAATAATAGGCCAAATTAGAAGTTTATGTTTCTTCTGCTTTTAAGAAATAATCCCAGCAACCTTTGAAAACATGCAATGCTTAAGGAGAAAATTGTTCTTATTCACACTGTTCTGTGGAGGACTGTGCAATAGCTTTTCCAGCTGGGTGATGTGACGCGTTGCACTGTTAGAACAAGTTAGAACAGAGAGCCAGTGATAAGATATTTTTGAGGAGTTAACAATTTCTGTGTTACTGGATTAAAGTTTAGGTATGGATATTTCACTTAAGTAGGTGTCAGGTTCGGTGTAGCTGAATTACTTGCTTTTGGTTGCATTAGTAAAAAAATGAGTTAAGAAGGTATTGCAGACTAACACTACTGCTGAACAAGTGAAAAGTCACATATTTTTTATAGTTTTATAGCTTTCAGTGTATAACTTACATCTTTCAAAAAAAAAAATCTATGTGCTATACTGGAATCAATGCATTTTGAAGCTGCTTTAGCTGTTTAAGCAGTGCAGTATTTAAGACATTCATCTCTGTGTCTAAGCATCAAATTTTAGTATTACAGTCCCCTAAACTTTAGCTTGCTAAACCAGTAAGTAGTAATCACCTTGGGAATACTTCCATGTTCTTATGACAAGGTTATGTGTGTGTTTTATTACTTGACATATTCATTTCCTTCATGATCTCACAGTGATGCAGCTTTTTAAAGCATTGTTTTGGCTACAGTTAAGAATTTAATTTTTCTAAGTCTTGTGCAAATGTAAGCTACTTTATTATAGAATCACAGAATACTTTGTATTGGAAGGGATCTTTAAAGGCCATGTACTCCAACTTCCCTGCAATGGCAAGGGACATATTCAAGCCAGGAGACCGATCCAGACTGACCTGAATGTTTCCAGAGAGGGGGCATCTACCACCTCTTTGGGCAACACCACCCACCCTTGTTGTGACAAGCATCTTCCTTACATGTAGCCTAAATTCACCTTATTTTAGTTTAAAACCATTACTCTTTGTCCTATCTCAACAAACCCTGCTTCAAAAATCTGTGCCTATCTTTCTTGTTAACCTCCTTTTGGTACTGGAAGGCCACAATGAGATAATCCCAGAGCCCTCTCTCCTCCTGGCTGAAAAACCCCAACTTTCTCAGCCTGTAGTCATTGGAAAGGTGTTCACTCTGGTTGTTTCTCTGTCGTGCTGTGGACTCACTCCAACAGTTCCATGTCCTTCCTGTGCTGGTTCCCCAGAGCTGGGTGCAGGGTTCCAGCTGGGGTCTCAGCAGAGCAGAGCAGAGGGGCAGAATCCCCTCCCTCCCCTGCTGCCCACGGGGCTCTGGATGCAGCCCAGGACACGTTTGGCTCTCTGGGCTGGCAGTGCCCATGGCAGGGTCATGTCCAGCCTCTCACCTGCTGGTCAGGCAAGACTTGCCCTTGGTGAAGCCGTGCTGGCTGTCTCAAGTCCCCTTCCTGTCCTCCATGTGCCTTAGCACAGCTTCTAGAAGGATCATCCCACAGGCAGAGAGGGGGCTGATGGGTTGGTAGTTCCCAGGATCCTTCTTGCTACCTTTTCTAAAAATGGATGTACATTTTTCCTGTGTTTTTTTTCACCAGAATCTGCACCTCACTGCCATGACTTTTTCAGATACCATGGAGAGAGGCTTGGCAGCTGTGTGGAATCAGAGTTGTTTAGTTAGAAAAGACCCATAAGATTATTGAGTCCAACTATAAACCCATCACTGCCAAGTCCACCATCCTTACATGATTGGACACCTTCCCTATGCTCCTCCTTGAAAACCTGTTCCTGCTTTTACCATGTCGGCATTTGCTTTGTGTCCTTTAGCTTGATCAGCTGTTCTGCTCTCACCCATGCTAGTCTCTGGCCTTGTTTGTCTGATTTCTTGCTCCTGGGGATTGTGTTCTATGGAATGTCTTCTTTAAGATCTGCCAGGCCTGTTCTGCTTCCTTGTCCCTGAGGGCAGATTCTCTGGGTTCGTATTGACTAGCTCCTTTAGGTGATGGAAATTTGCTTTTGCGGAGTTCAAGACTTTCTTTCCTCTTCACCTCTCCCTCAGTTCTGCAAACTCCACCAGTATGTCTCCACTCCAGGCTTGCCTCCAATCTTGGTGCTCCCGAATTGCTCACTTGCATTGGTGACCACCAGGTCCAGCGTTGCATGCCCTCTGCTGGGAGAATCTATTCCATGTCTCAAGAAGTTATCCTCCATGCATTCCTGGAGTCTCCTGGGTTGCTCACCACGCAACCTCTGCAGCATATGTCAGGGTGGTTGAAATACCCCAGCAAGACACGAGCCTGCAAGCCTGTGATTTAGATTTATTTCCACATTAATTTTTGATTTTTTTAAAATTAGATTGCAATATAAAAGTAAAATATTGATTACTAACATGTTACTAATAAAGATAATAGATATTTTGACATATGAAGTAACTGATTTTGTCTATCTTCATCTCTACCTTTTCATTGTTCTCTGTTACTTGATGCCTACCTTGGATGTTCAAAGGAAATGTTTCTTTAGTAAAAATACCAAAAAGTGATAGGGAACTTGCAGATTTCAGTGACTTATCTTCTGTGAAAAGCTTGACTAAAATTAATTGACTTGTGCAGTTTTGAGAAAACAATCTAAATATTTTTGTTGCAGTACATGTATGTTCTGTTTGTTGGAAACATGAGGAAACCATTTTGTAAGTATTTAGTACACCCTTACCACCATTTTGAAATTACAGGATCAAGGAAATAGATTGTGAAATCAAACAGATAAAATAGCCTTAAACCAAGCAATTTTGCAGGAAAATTCAAGAAAGTAAATGCCTACTTCCTGTGACCAATCTTAGATTATCTATCTGTCTCTCTATTTATCTGCCTATCTATCTATCTAATCTATCTATCTATCTATGTGTAGTGGCTCTTATCACAAATAAATAATTTTACACTTGAGATCCTAAGAGTTCCTGATATAAAGTAAAAAAAATACTTCTTTTTAATATATTTTCACATCTTAAAACAGATACTATAACATTGGTTCCTAATTTTTCTAGACTTTTGTGGAGAAGAATATATTTTTAAATAGTGATTAGGAGTACTTGGTATCTAAAGATAGGCATAGTATCTTCTACATGTCTAATATCTGTTGATGCCTATCTCTACTATACCTTTTCTCCTAGGTCAGTATTTCTTAGCTTCACTGAAGTCAAAATACTCAGAATATTTTTCTGGCTTTTTCTTAAGGAATTTCTTTGAAGTAAGTGACTAAAAGTGCCCCCAACCTAAAAACCAAAACCAAACAACACCCCCTGCCCCCAGTCCACAACAACAGCAAAAAAAAATCCACCCTTAAAAACCCCAAAAAGCAACAACAATAAAAAACTAAAAAATAATATCCAGCTTCTGTGCTGCAGGAAAGAGGAGAAAGAGGAGTTTTTTCCTCTGAGACAAATCTCCTCTAAGATTTCTTTGTGTCACCTTGTTATTTCAGAAAGTTGTCAACAATGCATTACAATGATTGGATTTTTCTGCTTGCGCATTCTGACTCACCTACATTTTTGTCAAGACAAATATCATTATGTTAAATTGGAAGGATGATACCTGATGTCCCATTTGCAAAACCTCTTACATATCTGTCCTGTTTGAAAATGTTACATCTTGGTATGAACACTGTGGAATTCTTTCCATTCTTCCACAAACTGTTTGCATTGAAATTTTCTGGCCATCTCATTGTTTTAAACAATATTTTTAGAAGAATCATGGAAAATAAATATTCATGTCAAGTGCAGTGCAAGTTAGTAACATGCTGGCATTTTATACTATCTATTGAAAAGTGTGTTCAGATACACTTTATTATTAATAAAGGGCAAAAATCCTGACATTTGGATATTCCCTGAGCTGAAAAGGGTATTCTAACCAGTTTATTTTGGACAATGGCTAAACTGTTGAGCTAACTTGGCAATTATTTCCTGGATTGTGGAGATTAAAGTGTCTGTAGTATCTAATTGAAACAATCTCAGCATAGTCCTAGAGCTTTAATGATACACAAATCCTTTTTGGTGTGTGCATAATTGCAATCAATGATTTTAAGAATTATGTGGCAACAATGCAAAATGTTCTCAGAACTGTAGTTCTGTTGGTTTCCATGTTGGGAATTCAAAAGTTATTCATTATCAGCTTTTTTTGTGTTCACCTGAGGCAAACATGGTGACAGTTTCAGTGAGAAGTCTACTTGGAGAAGTAGACCTCCCGAGGAGGTCAGACAATTTCCCAAACAGTGAAAAGTTGGTATTTATAACAACAGGGGTGTTTTTTGTCTCTTTCTTCCTCCTTAATCAAATCAGGCATCCTTTGTATTATGGGAAGTGTGAAACATACTGGTATTTTAGCCAATATACGTATCTGATAATCAATATAACTATCTGAAGATAGGTGTGCCACACTGCATGTGAAGATAGGCACAGAGTGCAAAAATTCATCATATGTGGAAACACGGCTGTCACTTTCCCCTTTCTTCTCACCTTTTAAGAATTTATTTCTATGACAAGTTCTAAATAAGTCCCATGCAAATTAATTTATTTGTAATTAATTACAGACATGCTGCCAGCACTACACAGAGGCAGATGCTCATCTCCAAGCAAAAACTGGGAGAACCCCTGAGATGTCTGGGAGCCAGTCTCCCAGGCATAAGTGCTCGGGCAGGAGTGCAGTGTGTTCCTGAGGTTGTGATGAGTGTCCAGGCTTTGCTCCTGAGGCACAAGCAAGTATCTGGGAAAGGTGTAGGCTGAGGCCAGGCACACCACATGGCTGAGTTACAGGAGCCAGGAAGCAGCCTGTGTGGTACTGGACAGCTGAAAAAGAAACAGAGGAGGGCTTTTGTAATGAGATGGTTGATGCTACTCGGAGTAGCACATCACAGATCCTGGTTTTGTGGAGTTTTACAAGAGTAGCACTCTAGTGCACTCTCCACTCTTGCACAGAAACCAGTATGAGATGAGATTATAAATAAAACAATAAAAATAAAACAATGTGGCCAGCAGGTAAAGGAAGGTGATTCTCTCTAGTGAGACCCCACCTGGACCCCTGGATCCAGCTCTGGGGTCTCAGCACAGGAAGGACATGATACTGTTGGAGTGGGTCCAAAGGAGGCCAACAAGGTGATTAGAGGGATGGAGCACCTTTACTAAAAAGAAAAGCTGTAAGAATTGGGATAGTTTGGCCTGGAGAAGCGAAGGTTTCAGGGTGTAGACTTCAAATACATCAAGGGAGTCTACAAGAGAAATGGAAATAGGCTATTTGCAAGGGCATGTAGTAACAGGACAAAGGAGAATGGACTGAATGAGAAGGTAGATTAAGATTATATATTAAGAATTCTTTACTGTAGGGGTGGTGATTCACTGGCCCAGGTTGCCCAGAGAAGTTGAAGAAGTCCCATCCCTGGCAATATTCAAGACCAGGCTGGATGGGGCTTTGAGCAGCCTGGTCTAGTGGAAGGTGTGCCTGACCATGACAGAGGGATTTAAACTGGATGGTCTTGAAGGTACCTTCCAATCCAAAACACTCTTTAATTCTAGGATATCCTAGCACTTGGAGACACCAATGAGCAAGCTCTGGAGGGATAAACCACACCCACAGCCCACATTAGAAACTACAACAAGAAATGATGAGTGCTCATTGTGAGTATCTCTCTGCAAAGGAATACTGACCCATTTATTAGCCTGACAGGGATTCACCTGAAGTTTGCTGTTTTGCAGGTGCTATGGCCTGGGATATCACAGAGACCACCACCTACTATAAACAGGGATTTTTATGCCTTGTTCCTCTCTCACATAGGCATGAACGACACAGCAAATCAGGACTTGGGCAGAATCAAACAAGATGGCAAAGTTCTGGATGTATGACTGAAAGGGATTAGTGTTCAGATTACCTGCTCCTCTTTTTACCAGTAAGAGGAAAGAGTGTAGGCAGGAAATGTTGGAGCAGCAGCAGGACTGTCTGGGCACTTGACTGTGCTTGGCTACCAAGAGGCACTTTGCACAGTCTCCAGACTTTTCTCCCCCATGACAGACTTTGTAGAGAAAGCCTAAGGTCCTCTTGGAGCCTGCATGTGATGGAACCATGAACAAATTGCATTGGGCAGAGGCTTTGGCTGCTGGGACACCACTTGTTACTTATCTCCTTTTAGATATTGAGCCATTGACTGCAGTATTTTCTCTTTGGCTGCTGCTGTCCAGCCAATTCTTTGTCCATGGAACAGCTCATACAGAAAATCTATATCTCTCCAGTTTATTGGCAAGGATATTGTGTGTAACTTTATCAGTGGTCTGCAGAAGTCTAGGGAGATACTGTTGCCCTTGCCTTATCCAGCAACACAAGTCACTCTGTTGCAGATGGCAACCAGATTAGCGTGGCACAGTTTTCCACTGGTGAAGGAAGCCAAGTTGGCTGACTCTTATCATCTCCCTGTCTACCATATGCCTTGGCACAGCTTCCGAGAGGATGTGTTCCATGGTCTTACTGGGCTTAGGATGCTTCTGAGGACCTCCATTTAATTTTAAAAATTAGTGCAATGTTTCTCTGTTTTTCAGTCACAGGGCACTTCATCTAGCTGCCAGGACTGCTCAAATGTGTTTGAAAATGGCTAAGCATCTACATCAGCCATTTCCTTCAAGAACCTGAGGTGCATCCTATTGGATTCTCTAGTTGTCTGTGTGTTTGAGTTCCTCCAATGATCTTACAATGATGAAAAGGAATTAACTCCCCCAGTCCCTGCCTTCAGCTTCAGGGACTCGGAGAGTGTGGTAGGAGTACCTGCCAAAGAAGATGAAGGCTCTTGCTCTGTGTTTGCTGCATCCTGTTTTCTCTTTCCCCTCTTCCTCTTCTCTACTCTGCTTGGTTAGCATCTGGTAATCTGGGTTGATTCAGGACACAAATCCTTTTCATTTTTTTTCATTTTTTTCGTTTTTTTTTCATTTTTTTCCATTTTTTTCCATTTTTCCATTTTCATTTTTTTCATTTTCCGTTTTCAATTCCACTACTTCTCTTGTGTTGGGGGTTTATTTTTTGTTGTGAGATAGGATTAAAAGGAAAGCAAGCAAAGCAGATTCAAACTTGAAAATATACAGAGAAAACTTTATTAACAGAGCTAAAACAGAAAAATAATAATAATGAGATAATCAGAACAAAATTCCAGACAACCCTTTTCTTTTTTTACTGACAATGCAAAGATAAAGCCCCTGACTTTTAGTCACTTTACTACCTTTAAAAAAAACAGTCTTAACTTCAATTTACTTGGGGAGAAGAGTTTCTCTTGCTGTGCTATGGAGGCTTTTTTCACAAGAAAACAGGTTTTCTTGT
>VZTB01013711.1:2728-25875 GCA_013397245.1 Thryothorus ludovicianus | reverse complement strand
AGTTGGTCCAGTTTCTCAGACATCTATTAGCTTCAATATTGATTTTAATGGAAGTATGATACCTGAATATTTAAATAACTATGACAGTCTGAGTTTTAAAAAAAATGATGAAAATAAGATGCACGTTCCATTTATGGGTTTTTTGTTGGTTGTTGTTGTGTTTGGGGGGGGTTTTTTGTTGCTTTTTGGGAATTTTTGTTGGTTTTTTGGATTTTTTTGGTTCTTTGTTTTGCTTCTTTTTTAAGATTCCTAGTACTTCAGTGTGGATGACCAGTTCAGTCACAATCTGGATAGTGAAAATTTTTGACCAGGCTTAGGTGATAATCAAGAAAGTCCATGTACATGAACTCAATTTATAGAGCTTAGGTAAAGTGAAAAACTTCAAGCTGTAGGGTTTAAGTTACCTAACAAGATTAAATTAATTACAGACAAGCACAAAATGAAGTCATACAGAGGTCAGAAAATTTCCAAAACACACGCAAAAAACTTGCTGGATTGTTGCATTATTGAGGATGTATTTTAATTCTAGTATTCTTTGGGTTATGCGTACCACACCAAAAGGAAGAAGGGAGCAAAAGTCAGCATGGATACATTGAATCAAGTGCACTTCTGAGAATGGCTGAGGAGCGGTGCTGCGAATGTGTGAAGTTCACAACTGTTTTCTCTTGGCCTTCAATTCTTGTGGACAAGTGAGAGACACGGCTTTCATTAAAAAAAGCTCCACTACAACAGCTGCTGAATATATCACATGATATCAAATGTTTTTATTTTAAGGAGGCAAATACAATTTAAATATGTAGAATAATGTAAAAAATTCTCATCATAATGTAGATACACATTCTCTTGTAATAACTAGAGTTTAGTAAATATGCTCGGAAGTTTTCTGCAATATATTATGCCATTGCATTATACTACTAATGCATATTTCAATTTAAGGAAGGTACTAAAACTCACAATTAAATTTACATCAATATCTTATATCGTACAAACAAATGGAAAGTTTTGCACAAAAAAACCCCATGTATTCAGGCAGAAATTCAAACAGAGAAAATATTTGACAAAACGTGAATGACTCATGATAACACTGAAATAACCAATCATTTTTATTTATATTTACTTTATAAACTGCTCTATATGCAAAGAGCAGATCCAGCAATGTACCTTCCCTATTTGGCTGGCCTATCAGCTGTGTCAGGATGTTATACCCAGCACCCTTCAGGAACTTCCTCGACTCATTCCTCTGTTATTTCCAGCAGACATCTGGTAAGCTGAAACGAAAAGGAAAAAAGGACTGGAAATCACAAGACTTTGCCTAGCTACCTATAGGATGTTTATTCTGCCTCTGCATCCTGGCTGGGTAGTCTTCAAAAGGCTCTCAGCAGGATATCTGCCCTGTTGGCCTTCTCCTTTATTCTTACTCATAAACACTCAGCCTCCTCATAAACATCATTAGACTTGAGACAGTCAAGAGTCCCTAATATATGGGGCCACTCCACCACCTCTCCTTCCTTGTCTGTTCTTTCTGAAGAATTTACAACCATTCAATGTAACACCCCAGTTGTGTCATTATACCAAGTCTCTGTGATGGCAACTAGGTCACAATTTTCTCTCTGCATCATGATTTTCAGTTTCTCCTGTTTGTTCTTCCTGCTGCATGCATTTGTGTAGAGACACATCAGCTGGGTTATCAATCCTGCTGCCTTTTTAGAGGGAGAAGCTTTAGCTTCTGCATGACCATTCTCAGGAGTTTTCATGGATTCCACGTCAAAATTCTTGCAATCTTGCATCCTTGCTGCTACATGGATCATCATCTTCTATCTCTATTATTATTTCAGCAGACTGAATGGCTTCACTAATACATGATCCCTCAAAGAGTGGTGTGCCACCCTAGGCTTATATCCAGTGATCCTGATTTTATCCTTGCCCTTTCACACTGAGTTTAAAGTCCTCTCTATGAGACTTGCTATATCCTGCTTAAGGGTTCTTTTTCCCCTTTGAGACAGGTAGATACCCATCTATTGCCAGCAGGCTCCATGACATGCAAACAGCCTTGTGATAAAAACCTCAAAATTCTTCTGGTGTTATCAGGCTTGGAGAGAGATATTCATATGTATGATTCTCCTATTTCTACCCCATCATTTCCTGCAACTTACAGGATAAAGTAGATCACTACTTGTGCTTCAGATCCCCGAAGCAGTTATCTTAAAGCCCTCAGGTACTGCTTGATTAGCCTTCTTGTTTTGTCTTCACTGCTGACCGCCTGAAAAACTTACAGTGAAAAATAATCAGAGCAGGCCATAGAGTTTGTTGTTAATATCTCTAACCCAGACCCTAGGGATGCAGCAGGCATACCCATGGATTTGGTCCTATCAAGATTTTGAGCCCACTACTCCTCTCAGAAAGGAGTCACCAAAGAAATCTCTCCCTTTTTTTTTTTTTTTTTTTTTTAATTGAGGCAGCCATAATGCAGGGGATAAGGAGATAACATCTCAGTGATGCACAAGCTTGTACATGGATTAATCTAATGAATATTAGCAAGATAGAATTATTAAGGTCAGAATTTTTAATAGTGGATTTCTGTAGGCTAAATGATATCTAATTAAATTGTTACTGGCTATTGTATTAAATGATAATTGAATTCCCAGAACGTTTCTCACAATTATAATGTATTAACATGAATGCGATTGCCTAGTTAATGACTTGCTGATATTTTTTTCTTTTTTTCCCCTGCTTTATTACTTTTCATCTAGATTTTCTTGTATTCTCACTTAATGTCTACAAAATCTTCCATTACTGGCTTATGCTGTAGAATATAGATCCACGGGATCCCATCTTCACCTCAGCTACTAGATTTAAACATATTTTTTAGCTTTATTGGAACACAGAAAAAGGAAAGTACATTTATAAATGCACATAGATCCTATGCCTCCTTAAATACATCACAGGAGTAAGTAAAAGACAAAGCTAGACTAATTCAGTTGCACTATAGTTGCTACACTGCAGAAAATGACAGATTTCTCTGATTCAGGATATGTGCTGTATGACCTAGCAACAATTCATCTTAGCTATATGGAAATTCTATATTCAAAGCACAGAGCAGGTTCTTTTTGCTGAAAGGAAGGTGAAATGCCAACTTGTTTCCCAAAGCCAAAACTGACTTTCTAGGCAAATTAAGGATTCTGTAATATCTAATGTTCAGAGATCTCATTATTATTTCTGCCATTAGCCAATGGAAGCAATGAATTCAGTTGCTTCAGTGAACAAGGGATAAAGCATGTGTGCTTTTCCAGTTCTGCCACTACCTTGTGCTGACAAGTCAACTTTCCTTTTGAAATGGTTTTTCTGGCCCTTAATATTTCTATAGGACTTGTATCATGATTTTCTCATAAGTAGATTTCAAGACAGCTATAAACTATCAGTATCTTAATGTTTACTTAACTAATTATTCTTAATTCTATATATCTCAAAACTTTTAAGAATAGTCAACTCAAAGTGGCAAACCTGTTCACTAGAGTATTTTTTTCACTAATCATAATACTTTTAATATATTTTCATTGCATTAATATTTTACCAGAAACATTCACTAACTATACAATCCAAATAAACTCTTGTCATAGTTCTATCAGTTCAATAGGAATCCTGAAAAGAGTAGAAGTGTGTTTTGATGCTCTGTATGTTTTTCTGTGACATGTTTCTTGTTTTTTAGTTTGACAACTGCAATCAAATCCTCAAATGTTCAATATGTCTAGAATGTTAAACTGAAGAGAAAGTGGCAATGTATACATTTAGATTCTGAAACAGATTTGTTGATAGTTGCTTATGAATGATAGAATAAATTATAGAAGTCAATTAATTAATATGTGTGGTCCACAGTCTTTCTAGCAGGGCAGTAAAAACAAAATGAAAATATGCTTGTCAGAACAGAAAGATTGATTTTCTACCATGAAGCACTAGAACAAGAAGCCTTGATACAGCTACTTCTTTTCAAGCTCAGCAGTTTTCCAGGTTATCTTTTTTTTTAGCATTTTCTGTCCTTTATCTCATTTGTCTTAAGCTTCATGGGCTATTTCCAAGCTAATTATCAAGATTTATTTCCAAGTAACTAGTATTTCTCTGGTCATTTACTCATTCTATAATAAGGGCTTTTCACTTCCACATCATTCCTCCTTGAAAGAATCGTGTAATCATTGAGTTGGAAAAGAACTCTGAGATGAGTCTAACCCTTGACTGATCAGAACCATGACAGCTCAACCACTACTAAGTACTAAGCACCACATCCGGTTGTTTGTACACCTTCAGCAATGGTGACTTGATCATCCCCCCTGGCAACCCACTTCAAAGTTTAACAAAGCTTTCTGTGAATGAATTCCTACTGATATTCCACATTAATTTCCCGTAACAGCTTGAGGCATGTACTCTCATCTTGTCACTCTTTGCCTGGGAGAAGAGGCCAATTCCTACCTTTATACAACTTCCTTTCAAGTAACTGTGGAGAGCTGTAACATCACTTCTGAGTATCTTTTTCTCCATCCTGAAATACTCCCAGTTCAGCTGCTCTTCGTTTGACTTCTGTACTCTCCACGACCTCTATTGTCTTTCTCTGGACTCACTCCAGCATCTCAATGTCTTTTCTGACCTGAGAGACCCAGAACTGAATGTAGAATTCTAGCTGTGGCCTTAGCAGTGTGGAGTACAGGGGAACAATCACTGCCCTGCTCCTGAGGGTCACATTGTTTGTAATACAGACCAGAATGCCATTGGCCTTCTTGGCTATCTGGGCACAGTTGGTTGATGTTCAGCCACTATTGACCAGCACCCTCACATCCTTTTCCACTGATCCTCTTTCCAGCCACTCTTTCCAAAACCTGTAACATGGGGTTGTTGTGACCTAAGTATAACATTTTGCACTTTACCTTGTTGAGCTGGCCCATTGGTCCTGCCTGCCCAGATTCACTGGAGACTTCCTACTTCCTAGAAGTTCAAAACTCCTATCCAATTTGACGTTATTCACTAAGTTACCATGGTGTGCTCAATCCCCTCACCCACATCATCAACAGAGCTGTCAGATGTGACTGGCCTGAACTCTGAGCCCTGGAAATCACCACTAATGACTAGCTGCTACTGGGTGCAGAACCATTCACCACCACTCTCTGGCAATCAAGACAGTGTTTAACTCAGGAAAAAGAGCACCTGTCCAAGCTATAGACTACTGGTTTTTCCAGGAGAAAGCCATGGCAGACACTATCAAGTGTTTTGCTGAAGTCTGAGTAGACAACATCCACAGCCTTTCCCTCATCTAATACGGTCATAAATGGAGACCAGGTTGGTCAGGTAGGACTCGCCTGCCCCAAACCCCTGCTGGCTGGGCCTGGTTGTCCTGTATGTGCACTGTGATGGCACTCAAGGTGGTGCCTGCCCTAACCTTTCCTGGCACCAGGGTCAGGCTGACAGACCTATAGTTCCCTGGATCCTCCCTTCCTCCATTCTTGTAGATGGGTGTCACACTGGCCAGCCTTCAGACACCTGAGATCTCAGTTAGCCAGAACTGATGATAAATGATGGAGAGTGGTTTGGAAAGCTCTTTTGTCAGCTCCTTCAGTACCCTTGGGTGGATCCCATCTGACCCCACAGACTTGTGCTGGTCTAAGTGGCAGAGCAGGTCACTAATAATTTCCTCTTGGATTGCAAGGGACCTGTCCTGTGTACCACCTCAAGGACCTTGAGGATAACCAGGCTTTCTACCTAAGACTGAGGCAAAGAAGACTTTAAGTAGCTCTTCCTTTCCTTAGTCCTTGGTGACCACATTCTTCGGTGTGTACAGTCAAGGATGGAGATTTTCCTTGGCCCTCATTTTCAGAAAAACACATTATTTTCTTTCACAGCCGTGGCCAGGAGTTCTAACTGAGCTTTTACCTTTTTAGATAAAAATTGATCACTGCATAAAATATATCTTTTATATCTCCATAAAATAGGAAAAAAACCCAGATAATTGGCTATGTGATGAAGAAGAAATAATGTGAGAAAAACAACAAGCAACGTATCTTAGAGAATATATAGATGAATTCTGACCCAAAATGAGAAATAGTCATAGGAATTCTATGTGCAATAAAGAGATCAAGGGAGATTTGAAAATGATTTGTTTAGTTTTTGCTGAGTTTCTAGCGGAAGGTTCATTGAAGGTGGATTCCTGAATGCAAACTCATAACCCATAGCAAACTCTTCATTCAGTTTGGTAAATTTCAGATAATGTCATTATAAAGATCAAGATATGATGATACATAGGCATTTTCTTTTCCTTTTTTTAAAATTTTTACCCACTGTCAGACTGCATATTTTAACAAAAATATGATCAGTAAGTAGTTCTGGGGTCTACTTGTAACAAACAGCCAGATGAAAGACAAACATACAGGGAAGTAAAATAGCTATGATTTCTGTAAGGAAGGCCTTTTCCACATGAAGGTTTATTTCAGAATAACCAACCACACTTTCAAATTGTAATTCTTGTTAGAAATAATCATCCTGCAAGAGGCAGAAGTCCCAAGTGCTTTTCACCCTCATACCCATTGTGTATAGTTTAACATCAGAGCATTATCACAAAGATGTGTAGTGTGGTGTGTGCTGATTCTACACAATGTAACATGAAAATTATGCTGAAGTGAGAAATAGAAAATGGCAGCAAGCCACAGTGGATTTCTGTCTACACAGCCGCTGTGTGAAAAGGTCCTTTGACTATTTATAAATCTACTTTTATGTGGCTTTCTGTCAGTTACATTTCTGCAAATGATGACTGACTTTCATACTGAAGAATGAAGTTTGGGTTTCCAGAAAGAAAAAGAGATAAACTCCATCTGTTCTGCTGTTACTTTAGAGTTGATATACTCAGTGGAAAGGTAGGGAGTGTGGGAAGGAGGGACTGCATGCCAGAGTAAATATGGAAAATATTGAAAGAAATAAAGGAAAAAGAGCCTCTGTCCAATTGACTGTCTAAAAAATTAAGAGACAGTGGTTCCATGGTACAGGAACAAAAAAGAAAAGGACAACAGTACAAAAGTTAAGCTAAATAGGAAGTATGAATATTTTCAATTATGTCTCCAGTGAATTGTACCTCTAGTTAACCCATGTGCAAGTATGCTTGTAGAGAACTATGCTTCTTGAGAGTGATTGTAGTAAGTCAGAAGGCAGCATCCCAAATCAATTTCTAGAGTCAGAATTTCCACATAACATGGGAGATGTATTTGACATTTATATGAGGTATCTTCACTGCTTTTCATACTGCAGTTTTCTAGAATCTACTATGTAGAAGCCTGCTCTGTGTGTAGACCTTTACAAGATTAGGGGTAGGTAAACAAGAAAGTAAAATAAACACTGTGATTTTCATATGCATTCTGGAGGAAAGGATTTTTTATTATAAGTATTATGAAAATTATTTTACATATGTATGTGTGTTTGTATGTATCTATATGCATATATGTGTGGAAATGGAAGTGTGTATACTTATGTATATTTAATATGTGCTGTTTTGTGTGAACCTCCTAATCCTAAAAAGGGGTTAAATCTTAACATTTGATTGATTGTTCTTGTCCAGAGTTATGTGAAAAAACCCTGCAAATGGTTTTCTCAGTTTTCAGTAGTGAAAAATTAACTTATTTTACAAAGTAGATTACTAGTATCATTCCCAAATTTATTAAGAAAGGATTTCTCCAATTTTCATGTTCTTCCTTCATTTACACAGCCCTTCCTCATTCGCTTTTACTGACATACTAAAGCATGGTAGCTGTGATTTAATTGCTGAAAGAGATGTATAAATGCTTTACTTATCAGAGTACAAAAGATTTATAAGCAAAAGGATGAGACATGCAAAGCAGGATGTTTGAGTTCCCTTACTTTGGGAGTAGTAACATGAAGAAAGTTTGGGTTACAAAAAGATAACTAAAACACCATTGTATTTCTATGTTTCTGTAACAAACAAGCTTGTTGTCCTGGTTTAGGGCAAATTTGGGAGAGACTCTCCAGAGGGGCCCCTCCAGAAAAAAAACCCACATGGCCCCTCCCCCCCACCGGTCCGGGAAGAATTCCTCGGAGAGTAGTGGAAAGAACCTGGTTATTGAACAGACACAGCACCCTCCAGCACACAAAATGAACAATACTAGGTGGTACCAGTCTTTCAGTGCTCTGAAAAAGATGACAAATTCAGAACCAAAATCTCTCGGGGGTGGTCACTCGGTTGTCAATCCTTCCGGCGCTGGGGCGGCTGCTGTAGACCTCCGATGTTCCCAGGTCCCAGTCTGGAGCAGGTTCGAGTAGGTCCAGAAAGGAAAGGAGAAACAGTCCAGGAAGAATTTGGACTGTTTAGCTAAACTAGCTAAATAGCAGGAGCCAGAGCAAGCAGAAGCAAGAGCAAGAGCAAAAAGCAAAAGCAAGCAAAAAGCAAAACAGCACTAGGTATTGCCCGTCTCTGTGTTCTGCCAGCCTTGGGGGAGAGGTTGATAGCAAAAAAAAAACCAAAACAAAACATTCACTCTTCTGAAACAGTCTTAAAGCCACAGAACATGATATCAGCAAAAGTAGAACACACAAATGGGGATACAAACATCATAATGTCACCTTAGGACACTTGTTTATGCATAATTAAAAGTATTGTGAAAACTAGTTTGTTTACATTCTTATTGTCAGTCAAATTTAGAAAAATTGTGCAGATTTGGACACTTTGGATGCCACACAGTCGACTGTCCTTATTTCTCTGCCTAAAATCTCAGCTCAGCATTCATTTGCTCCAGTAAGATTTCAGCATAAACATAATTTGATCAAATTGGAGTCTCTTTCTGGATACAAGTATGCACAAGTTCAGGTCTGGCAGAGGAGTAGGTTTTCCTCTCAGCAACCTATACAGTTTTAGATCTCTGAAACACTGATGACATACTAGTGTGTAACACAGCAATGTCCATGGAGCAATAAGGCCTTCTCTGTTTCTTACTCAGCCCACCCCTGCCACCATGCCAGAGGTGGGCTAAAAGTGAGCAAGTGCCTGGAGGGATCAGAAATGGAACAGCTGACCTCACCAGATTAAATGGATATTCTGTACCAAAAAGTGTCATGCTCATCAATAAAACTGGGGAGAAGTTGTTCCTATGTAGTCATTGCTTAGATACTGAGCATCAGATTGCTTGTGGGAGATAGCGAGTAATTGCCTTTGCAGCACTTGTTTGGGTTTTTTTCTCTCTCCTTCAGTTATTAAGATGTTTTATCTCGACACATGAGTTTTCTCACCTCTGCCTTTCTGATTCTCTCCTCTACACAGCTGGTTTAAGTGAATGAGTAGGCAGCTGATCAATGAGGAAACCTATTAGAAATATTATGTTCAAGTGCAACTTATCCCTAGAGAAAGATGGATTCATAGCAGCAAAACAAAGAAATCCACTAAATGATGCAACAAACATGAATATGCAGATTACTGATGAGATTGGCAGCAACAACACTACTGTCAACATACCATTCAAAAAAATTCTTTATTTTCTTACAGCATAGTCAGCTTTGTTGTTCCTATAAAATATCCTGTGTTCTGAATAATTGCCTTTCCATTATCTTCATAACTTCAACATTTAGATTTTTCCACTTCATAAAAATGAATAGAATTTGGTCTCTAGGCAACCTCTGAGACTGAGAGCTCCTATATCATTCACTTCTAATTATTACTTCTTTCTCATCACAACGCTGCAATACTTCTTAATGTTCTTTGTCTAAGCAGACATTTGTATTTTTACCAATTTCTAACAAGATACTGGGTTAGAAGATCTCTGTTTACCATATTTTTCTATTTATTCAGAAATATTGGTGATCTTCTAATTAGTATTAAAACAGCATGTAGAAATCAGCTTCTTGTTATTAGTTTTCCTACTGCCAACTGGTTGGCAAATTGTTTTTTGATATTTAAAATGTGATTCGTGAATTACAACAAAAAGACACTAACCATTTTGCTCAGTTAAGAGTTTCAGAAAATATTTTTATTTGATGGACATTTAAGCATGTGTCCATCTGGTTTGAGTCTTGAGGTGTTAAGAATTTTCTTGTAAAGCATATCAATACTAGTAGGGCCAAAGGTACATTTGCCGATGTCAGGTCTCACAGTTACCCACTGATGAAAACATGGATTAGACAGAACATTTGAGTACTGAAATACAAAGCAAAAATTCAGTTATTCATCAACTGTAATTATGACATAGTGACAGTATGGAAGGGCGAACAAAATACAAAGAACCAGATATTATATTTTCCATAATTTCTCCCAGAAGCAATGTGCTTTAAACTGGTGTTTAAAATAAGAAATGTGGACGTAACCTCTAGATGCACATGAAAGCCATCATGCTGAAAAAACTTCTTGTATACAGCCTTGAACATTGGACTTTCTTTTATTAAGACAGAAAATCTTATTAATCATAAATTGAATGTATTATAGTCTGGGTTTAGAAGTGCAAGTGTTCTATGAACACTAAATATGTCCATTCGATATCCGTATTAGCAACATTCTATCTCACTGAATAATCATAAATTATTGTACGTACAGTACTTGTCACTAAATAACACTTCTCTCAGAATCATATCTGTCATTTTTATTTCTCTCAAATACACATAATTTGCAAAAAAATTGCAGAAGATATTCTAGAATAATAAGCAGGACTCTATTTCCAGATTATTTTTTGGAGGAATCTTCAACAGTGAGATTGCACGTGCTTTACTCTTATACGTATTAAGGGCAAATCAGAAACTGAAACACTTTCCTGCACAGAAAATCTGTTGCCCTATTCACTTTTTATGCCAGATGCCCAAAAACTTAAGCGTCAAATTTGCAGTCAGAAGAAGGAAGAATTTGTCTCTACTTGCCTGCCCAGAAAATGCCCTGCTTACTGAAGAATGAGGTTGTATTGTTTCTGTACTGTGTTTATTCTGTAAGCACCTGACTAAATTCAAATATGTTAAATTTAAACTTTAGTAGAAAGTATCTCTTATGGCAATATTCATCCAACCAGCCTACAGTGAATAACAGACTCTTAAGGTCCATAGTGAATAACTAAAAGAGAAACAGAGAAGACAATTGGTTAATAACTACTACCAATTAGATTATTTGATCCATGAAAGAAAAGTATATGCTACGGAATTAAATTAGACCTACAATTAGAGCCATACTTTATTGTATCTTTTTTTTTTTTTGCTTAGAATTTTGTTGTACAGTATAATTAGATAATATTTTCATGAAATTTAGCTAAAGAGCTTCTATATTTTTCTCAAAAAAGTCTAAAGAAAACCAGTTTTTTTGACCATTTTGTGAAAAGTCATAGAATCACAAAATCATAGAGTATCTCTGCTGGAAGGGACCCACAAGAATACAGCTCTATATTCATCACAGAACTACCTAAAACTAAGCTTTATGATGACAAGCATCAATCATTTTATTCTGACAAACATGACCATGCATCTGGGCAGTGTCTACCTGAAGAACCTTTTCTGAAGGTCCAGTCTGAATTTACCCTGATGCGGCTTCATTCTATTTCCCCTCATCCTATCACTGGTGACAAAGAGGATCAGAACTTCCCTCTCTGCTTCACCCATTGAGTTTGTTGTAGGCTGTCATGAGGTCTCTTCTGAGCCTTTTCTTCTACAAACTGAGCAAACAAAGGGACCTCAGCCATTCCTCACAAGTCTTGCCCTTGGGACCACCTTGATCACCCCTCTCTGGACACACTCTAATATTGTGATGACCTTATGTCGTGACATTCACAAAAGCTCACAGTACATGCAGTGGGGCCACTCTAGCTCAGAGCAGATCAGGACAATCCCCTCCCTTGTCTGGCTGGCAATGCTGTTCCTGATGCACCCCAGGACACGGTTGGCCCTTTTGGCTTCAAGGACACACTGAAGGCTAGTATTCAACTTGTTGTCCCTCTAAGCCCCCAGATCTCTTTCTGTGGATCTCTCTCAATTCTCTTGCCCCCAATCTGTTTTCAGAAGTAGAATTACCTCATTTTAGGTGGAGAATCTGCCACTTGCTCTTGCTAAATTGTATACAATTGGTGACTACCCAGCTTTCTACTACATCAAAATCTTTCTGTAATTTTTCTCTACCCTCAAGGGAATCCACAGCTCCTTCTCATTTAATATCATTGTTTAACTTACTTTAAAGCTTATCTGATTCCTGTGTCTAGATCATTTACAAAAATATTGAGTATCACTGGCTCTAAAAGTGAGATTTGGGTAACCCCACTGGTGATTTGGTCAACAGCTGGTTGTAACCCCCTTCTGGTCCAACTGTTTGGACCAGATCCATCTGCCAATTCACCCATCACATTACAGATTGGACATTTTATCCAGAAGTATACTGTGAGACACAGTATCAAAAATTTTGCTAAAATCCCAAGTCACTACATCTATTGATTTCCCTTGGTCACCTACAGAGGTGATCTTATCCTAAGGAAATTAAGTTAGGTAAGCACGGCTTTGTCTTTCTGAACCCAAGCTGGCTGGGACTAGCAGTGGCTGTATTGTCTGTTAAGTGTTTGTCAGCAACTCCCAGAATAATGCTCCCAGTCAAAGTCTTCTAGCTTAAGACTGCAGAGGTCTAGGGTCCACTACCAGTGTTAAAAACAGGGGTAAATAAGGAACTGAATATCTTTCTAATTCCCTAATTGTGAAGTGACACATCCCATCAAATAATGGACTAGGTAACTTCAACTTGTTAGTTCAGCTTCCCTCTTTGTTTATAACATGCAGGTTCTTTTCTGTGCAGTGAAATCTACAAGGGTACTGGATCATACTAATGTGTGTTGAGCTTGGAACTGCCTCACCACAATACTTCAGTACATTTTAGCTATTGTGAAAATTGTCTTTTCTTGCAACTTCTCTGCAGAGACAGCCAGTCTTATGATATTATCAGGGAAAACAAAAGTTCAACCACTATCGTCTTACAGAGTTTTGAGACAGCAATTTTGGTTTTATGCTCTAGAAAGTTTTTATTTAAATAATATTAAAACATACTTTTGTCCTGACTGCAAAGTCCAACTTTTATTGATCATGACTATTTCAGTAAAAATTATGTCCTTTCACCTGAAATTTAGCAGATAATGTTTACAACCCTTTGCCTGAAAACTCGTGAACTCATAATGTTATCCATGTTTATAGTTCAGGCATACACAGTATGAGTAATAATCCTACCTCAATATTCTCAATAGTTTTAGCAAAGTATGTATTTGACAGGTACAAATACCTTCTGGAAAGCAGGTTTGGAAAATATACACTATTTAGCACTAAAAAGCAGCTTCTCCAATTCTTCTTCTAAGCCAAAACCAGACGTAAAACAAATAGATATTTGCATATCACAGCAACCAATTTGCATAGAAAATGTACAGGAGGAAGCAGCTCAGAAATACTGACCACTGCATTAACATTTTTTTCTTTTTTCCTTTTCTCTGTCTGAAGAGAAAATACAATTGGGGTGGTAAGTCACTGAACAATTTACTTTGAAAATCTCTTATATACAGAAGAGGTTAGAACAATTTTAACAGGTTATTGAGAGGATTTTCTGTTTATTATGCAGGTCAGAACAGATCAAAATTTGTAAAATAAGAATCACTTCAATGGAGAGAAATAATGGCAAGAGACAAACTAAGAATTAAACATAAAGATAAAAAGCATATTTTCACACATCTTTTAGTTATCTTAAACAATAATTGGGAGGTTAATGGAAGTTTTTGTGTGCTCTATATACATCCCTGTGTTTCTTCAATAATTAACATGAAAATTGAATGGCAGAATATGTTGTCTAGCAAGCTATCCTTAAGAGTAACAGAAGTCTCTAGAAAATCAATACATATTTCAGTTTCAGAGAAAGATATAAGATTGTAAGCTTATTTGATTTGTTTGTTACATACTATAATTAAGATCATTATAGATTTCAGGTTATGGAAATTATAGATATTGCAATTTCTGTGAATGGACAAGTGGAGGAAACAGACATTTTACTTTAGCTGCAAAAAATGTCACAGTCCTCAGTCCTTTCTTTTTGCTTTGATATAATATGGAAATTCAAACTTTAAAATAATAATTTTTTCTTTTAGGAAAAGCAATGCAGAAATCATAGAGTGCTCTTTGAGCATCCGTTACAGATAATTTCCCAAAGATGCCAGTGTCCCTCCATAGCTCAGGAAGAGCTCAAACATCTTTCAGAGGGGCCTGAAGGAGTCACTTTTTTAACATATTCATTAATCTTTCCATTTGAATGGGCTATGAACATAATGTGTCTTTGAAGAAATATAAGGCAAACGCAAAATAATTAGTATCACAAGCAAGTTCCACATACCTAAAAAGGAGAAATTTTCTTTTTGATCTATAGTTTTCCTGCAGTTTTTAATTGATTTTCATTTTTTTTTAATTGCAGAGCTCTCCTTTTCACCTACAAATATGCTGAGTATGCTGTAGTTTGGCAAAAGGCTTACCATCAATAATATTGATAGCTCCTGTTTACCTTCATTGAACTCTTAGTAACTGTAACCCACTTGCCCTTCTTGTGCCACTCCTGAGCTGTAAGGTTAATAAAGATAATAACCAAATGGATTCTGTTGCTTAAACCAAGCAGTAAATGTATGGGAAATCAAAGAATGAAACTGTTACTCAGAACTAATCTGACCTAAATATATCAAAATTCAATGCTATTGCACATGGTTAAGTAATTGCCTCACCCACAGGCATTCAGAAAATATATTACTATAATGAATTGATTGTTCCTGAGAAAAATCCTTCAAATACAAAAAAATTTACAACACAAAATAAAGGTTAGCATTTGGCATTTCTGTTCTGAAATGAAATCAGGATACTGAGGGAATGTGGTGTTTAAGTGCCTTGCAGCATTGGAAAATTTCCACTTAATCTCATTAAGTTAAAGCCAAATATTTTCTGACTGGGGAAAGATTTAATAGCACTGTACTTTGAAAGGAAACAAGGACACATGTACAAATGTACAGTGGTTTCCAATTTCTACACAACTACTAAATAAATCTAAACATTTTTGTACACCTAAAGACTAGAGGTAAATTTAAGAATTTAATTAGCCTATTTTTCACCCTCTTTCAAAAAGCTTTATTTTGGAAACCCTGTGAATATTATCAAGGCAAATCTTTGGCAAATTCTCAGTCACAGTTGCTTATTTTATCCACTTTTATCTTCCTGTTAGGATTCAGTCACTATAAAAGGGCGTTATTTCCCATTGGATTTATCATTGGTGGTATTTTTGGGGTTCAGTGAGGGGATGGGGATTTGGTTATGGGATTCATTTTTACCTGAGGAAACTAGCTCTAATATTGTGAAAAAAGTCACAGACAGAAACTAAATCCAATATTTCTAGATTTTATAAGGCTTTCTACATGCTTTACCAAGTCATACATGTCACTTTAAAATTGTGATCAGAGGTTAAATACACACTCTAAAATAAGCAGCTGAACATGCAAAACCATCTGTTTCTCTCCACCACCCCACCACCCCCACACCACCCTCACCATAACAAATAGCATTCTGAACTGAAACAGGAGCTGGCAAAATTTTCATTATTCAACTATAGATTATTGATTACAAACTCTTCAAGATAAAAGTTCTGTGCTACTCTGCACTTCTTTCAAATTTTACTAGAACAGAGATATTTGGAGAATACAGTCACTGGTGGAAGTAAAGATTTTAAAAGTATTTTCAATATAAATAAGATCCATCCAAATTTTGTAAAAGCGTCATCTTATCAAAGAGAAAACAGACAAGATATTACAATACTTGAAAAGAAAAGAAAATTTAAACTGTGATTATATTAAATTATCTGTTTTGAATTTTTGGCTTTAGTTAGGGTAGTAAATGTTGTGATTGAAAATCATGAGAAAATGTGCCAGGTGATTTTTGCTTTTTAGTTCTGTATAGGTAGAATTCCTTTTTGTTTCAACCATGACTACTGGATATAAATGGATATAATATTCAAGGGACAAAAACGTCTGGGCTTTATGATATCTACTTCATAGAAATCTTTCTGTAGAAAGAAAAACCAACAAAATCAACAAAACAGTACAAGATAAAACAAAACAACAACAAAAAAGACAACACCCACAAAAAAATCAAATTACTTGTGTGTTGTGATGAGACTGGGTATTTTTTGTTTTGCATTTCAAAATGGGAAAATCAGTTGCAGACAAGACAGTTGAGGAAGAAAGCATAGACTAGATTCAGTTCATAGATTCACCTAACATTTTCACTTAGCTTTGAAGTGCATATCCCATACAGGCCATGATTAAAAAGGGTTCTACAAACTCCTTACCCTTATCAGAAAATTCCTAGACCAAAGTCTCGGAATGTTTAATGCCATTGTGGATTGTATTATATAAGGAACATGTATGGACTGGCACATACCTGTAAAATTCCAGTTTAACAATAAGTTTTCTTCCCCAAAAAAACATGTAAAAGGAAGCTAGCATTAAATGACCACTAAGCTTCTTTGTTCCCATTTATCAGATTTTTTGATTGTCTTGCTCTAGCTGCCAAGTTCCTCTTTCTCATTAAAATTAAGTTTTGGAGAATGTTCACAAAGACACAGCAGATCTGCTTGATTGCTGCCTTTTGTTGATTAAAGAAGGAAATCTCCCTGTATGACTGCTCTCCCATCTTCATAAATTCCAGGCATATAGTGTTGTTAAAGAACAGAAACTTAAATTCTAGTGTTTTCATTGTATCCGATTTGTGCTGAAATCTAAGACCTGAGTCCAAAAAAGAAAATGAACCTGCACTTCCACCTGTAATCACTATTTCAGTCAGTATCAGACAGAAAGAGAAATTTTAGTCTCCCAACACTACACCCACTGAAATTGTTATATACATCAAGCTAGTAGTCACCGCTTGTTGTTTAAACCCTTGCCTGTGTTTGCTTTTAGATGACCTGTGTCCAAACCAAAAACCAAAGGGATTATTTGGAGTCTGCAGCAAGTCTGTGATGATGGTTAGATACACAGTACCTCATACAAAACAGACTAAGAACGTATCACTACATATTTTTTAAATGGCGTGCTTTTGTAAAGATGGCAACTTCACTATAAAATTTGGATAAAAGGAAGTATTTGCTACAAAATAATCCCAAAGCACTTGTCTAATGTGAAAAGCAGAGAGCAAATCTGGTTGCCAAGTAAAAGAAATAGATTATCAAGCTGAATAATTGATTAATTTCTTTATGTTGTATTAGTAATCAAGAAACCCATTTGCTTTCTTCTCAAAATCAATAGCATTGTGTTCTGTATCCCCTAAAATCAAGACAATCACTGTAACATATATAATGGGATGGTTTTTGTTTGTCTTTTTCAGACATTTTTCTTTCTTTAGAGATCATTGTTGCAATTGCTGGACAAAANTTAATTTCTCTAATTTCAGCACAGATATATTTTAGAGTTTTAATTTGATTTTGAGTAATGGATTTATCTTTAAAATATTTCTTAGAGTTTTGTTATATGTGAAACACATATTAGTTTCAAAGTACGGATTCCAAATTTTNTGAAAGGATTCAAACTAAAATGCAAAATTTTTGAGAAAGATAAATAAAACCATTCCACAAATATTCACAAAATGTGCTATAAAATTACTATTAAGAATTCATCATCAAGTGCTGAGAAGAATGGTAAAAATAAGGCGTTGAAACCATCTTTTATTACCTGCCTTATGTGTGCACTGTAAGATAGGTTTTAATTACATGATCTTGAACTACATTTTCCAGAGAATAGCTGTCTCCCTCAGTGTGTAGAATGATGATGCTTACTTAATGACCAGCTATTCAGAATCTTTTCTATTATAACATTTAGTGAATGACCCCATGGTGTATTTACAACACATTATTCAAAAACAACTCTGCTAAGGATATTATTGCTTCCCTCATCAGCTTTCCTGGAATTAAAATTAATATATTGTCTGGAACAATAAATAAATGTCTCCTGGAAAAAAACACACTAGACCTTGCTGATATCTGTGTTAATAATTTCAACAGTTTCTAGTAAATGGCAGTTTCTAGTTAGTTTATATATAATATANTTAAAATATTTCTTAGAGTTTTGTTATATGTGAAACACATATTAGTTTCAAAGTACGGATTCCAAATTTTCAGCTCATGATTTGTGCAGATCTGACTAGGTAGATCCATAAGTCAGACAAAATATTTGCACTAAGCAGCTACTGGTACATAGGATTTGAAGTGGGAAAACATATAACCAAGTTTACCAGTAAAAATAACCATGAAATCATCATTCCTCAACATGAGCTCTTGAGGATGAGGGAGCAAGGGAAAATACTACTTGTTCTTTACAAAATAATTCACGTCTGATTTATTCTGAAAGTATCTGAATTTAAACATTAAAAGATGCCCACAACCACATGAATATGAAAAAGGAAATATCCTGTATTAAGCTGGGTATTAACGTGTATTGTGACAGGTTCATGTGCAATAAAACAAACAGATATGCAAACTGAAATACTCATAAATCTCAGAAGAGACCTTTGGGTCCCCAAATAAACTCCACTTTTATTACTTTGATTATATATATTCTGGTTAATGAAAAATAGGTTTGATAAGGAGACTAAGGATTTTTTTTTATCACAGAGAAAGCTCATCAAGTTGCTTAGATTCATTAAGAACTATTTGGTTAGAAATGCAGAATGATAATTACTCTATAGAAATTCTGACGCATACATATTTTTGTTCCAGACGTGAACAACATATAGCAAGGCTATGACAAAGATAGAACATATAGTGTTTAATTCACAGTACACATTTCAGAGTCCAAGCGAATTAACAAGCTTTTACATGAAATTAATATATCACAGATAATGAAATTTTTTTGTCCCTATTGTAAACACTGATGCTGTTTTCTATCCTCTCAGATATAGCTTTCCCTGTAAATACAGCACAAAACCACAAATACTACCACCACCCAATTAAAAACGCAAAACCTATCAAAGTAAAGCAAATCAAAAATTATTCCCCAATTCATGACTAAGGTCACTAGTTTTTTTAACACCTTTTTAAAACTCCTTGTTCTGTATCTTACATAATAGTGGAAATATAGTGTTCTAGTGCATTTGTCCCAAAATAATTTTACGTCAATCAAAAACAACCTTGAAGGAAATTGCTTTCTCACTATCACTCATTAGCTAGGTCTTTGTGAGCTGTAGATTGTAAGCTTCCTGCTTACTAAAGAGCAAATTTATTTCATGTGATCTGTAAAAATACAATCTAAGCCCCCCCCTTCATTCCCTGATGATGCTAGGTAAATAAAACAGGTTAATTCCTGGTTTGGCTTGACCATGGCATTCTTAAGAAAACCCAAGATCTTATTGATCACAAATTTCCATACGTCAAATCACTGCTTTCCTAAATTTATCCTTTAGTTTCTCTCAAGGACCCAGTCAGAAGGTTCGAAAAACTCTTGGAAACAACATTTTCTAGCTGTACTGTTATATCAGACCATTTTCAGTTTCTCTATAAGATTAGACTGAAACTTCTACTGAATACACAGGATATTAATTTTTTGGAAATATTCATTATAAAGGATCTGAGGAAAGCATCTGCAGAAGCCAAGTGATTTGAAGAAGAGGATTAATTTGATTTTTTTTTTCATACAGGGAACCAAAAAATCCCAATACATCATTAAGGAGATAAATTACTTTTGATTAATTTTTTTTTTAATACAGAATAAGATGCTTCTGAATAAAAATGTGAATTCGGTCAATTTGTGTGGTACTATCTTGAAGGATAATTCTTTACAGTAACATAGAAATTGCAACTGACAGAAAAATATTCATGTATTATAATAATTCCAAAATGTTCCTATTTCATAAAAGTACGCATTAGATTGATAGAGGTTGATAGAGGTTGTCATTGTTACTGTAAAGTTTTCGAATACCATAGGAAGAAGCTTAGATTTAAATTCATGAAAACTCAATGAGAACTCAAAAACAATTCCTGTGAAACACTGAATATCAGAAAATATTAAAAACATTGAAAAAACTGATTTCAAATTTTTAATGTTTCAACAATATTTTCATCTTGTAATCATATAAGCTTAAAAAGTAAATAAAGTAATTTACTCTGGTTTTCCTTCCTTTATTCCAAAAAGTAATCAAATTTGAAGTAATGTATATGCTTTAATCATGTCAAATTGAATGAACTACTTATTTGTCTACTTCTCATAAACAGACCATCTTTCGTTTTTGTCCTCTTTCCATAACTGTGAGGAAAATGAGCTACTGCATTGAAATGAGTAGAGATAAAGTCATATAAAAATTAAATCTTCCATTGTCTTCAATCATAATGTAATCACTTTTCATTCCTTGTGCATAACAATGCAAGATTAAGAAAAGCTGTCTACTGCCCTAAATGGCTAATTAGTTAAAAGCTTTGGATGGAATGAGATTCATTTAATATTTTTTGTTTCTTTCTTCAGAATATTATGTTTTACATTTGTAATTCGATCTCCTTATGAATTTTGAGAAACTATTTCAATTTCATTGATTAAAACTTTTTTATCAATTGAAAATAAATATTTTAAACAAAATATATTAACTTACATAAGAGCAATGTACTTCCAAATCTGCTATCATATATATGCATTTAATCATAATTATAGATGCATGCGTACACACACTTAGCCATTTGGTTGCATATAGTGGTAGTAATTTAGTAATTTCATTTGATATTTATTCTTTGCCCACTTCAATCCCATTTCTAATAACAGAGAGGGATATCAAGCCTTAAATGTGTGACATATTTTACCCATCATGGACTATGACTTAGCACCTTTTACAGAAAGAAACTGAAATACAGTGAAAAATCCATGCAATTACAGGGCTAAAAGACATCGTGTATGAGGAGAGCCTGAGAATAGTTGGTTTTCTCAACCTTAAGAAGAGAAGGTTAAAGAATGATCTTATTGTTGTATCCGTATTCTAAATGGAAAGATGGAAGAAGCAGACCAAACAATTTTGAAGTGTACAGTAAAAGGGGAAGAGACAACAGACACAAATTACAGGGGAAGAAATTCTTGTCAGGTGTTAAAAAACAAATTTTCACCATAAGGATAGTTAAGAGTGGAGCAGGTGCCATGGGGACTGTTATGCTGGATGATACTTAAACTTGACGAAAGACAATCCTGCACAACTTCTACAATGTTTGGCCCTTATTTCAGCAAGGGAATTGACCTTCACAGGTCACTCATGACACATATTATTCATTGAATCTCATAACAAAGTTAATAAGAGGAACTACCATATACTAACATTTTAAGGATAAAATGTCCTTTGCCTTATTAACCAATTATTATAGTTTAAGTTGGTTATTTAAAAAATTTTTATCAGGCCTCATTTAAATTAGGAATTTAACATTCTTTTCTGTTTGTGTAATAATTTATGCATAATTTTAAAAGGTTTAGTTAATAAAGACTCCACAACTTTATGAACAATAAGAAAATACTATCTTTAAAGCAGTAAACAGGAGATTTCCTGTCTGACAACAGTATTGTTAGCAGCATTGGTGAGTGTAAGGCCCCATGCACTGCTTTGACAATTTAACTTATAAAGTTAGATGACCCTCATTTTACATTCTGGCAGTTACCATTTGTATGAACCACATAAGAATAGAAATTTCTCAAAATCAAAAGTGATGTCAGCATATTAGAAAGAGTATAGAAGATAATCTTGGAGGCATTTTAGTTACTTAATCTAAATCAGTACCTGAACTGTATGTAATGCTCACTGACACATCTTACAGTGCTGCCTGGCCTCAAGCAGGTGACTGAAAAAGTAAAGATTCCCTACAAGTTCTGTGTCTCAGTCTTGTGGGGTTTGCACTGAAAACTTATGTATAGGCAATATATTGCACTTCTTGGCTGAGAGAACTGAGCTGTTTCTTAAATTACTGCAATAAAATCTTTCCAGTTTTATTGCTGAATTGCAAGACATGGTTAAAGTGCAGGCATGAAGTATGTCACATTCATTTCTAGCAGATTAGGTTTCTCTTATAGTCTTGACCAGTGACTGTCATAAGCTGTGAACCTCCTCCTTCTGAAACTTCAGACTCACCAGGAGGTAAAAACTACCATTATTTTCACCATAATAAACTATTTATTTATTATAACAAAATGTCAATTGTTGTTTTAACTGCTCTCTCACTGGTTCCATATGCCAATTTAATTTTTGTTTCAATCTCTATAAGCCTTCCAAATTTTTGGAAGCCAAACCTGATGCCTTTGCATTTATGGAATGTCCACTAGAAAGAAAGAAGATGATTGTCAATTAACTTAATATTTTATCTCCTGTTTGTTTTAATAGTTTTGTCAGTGGGTATGTGAATCAGTCTCATGATAGTACATATGCAAATCAAAGTACTGTTTTACTCATTCTAATAAAGAGAAGTCATATTCCTTTAGTATAAATCTTTTTTTCTCCTTTTTAAACTAATTACATTTGAAAGGCAGAACATAGTCCTGGTTCAAACACTAGTCTCATTCACAACAGGTGTTTTAGATATATTAGTGAGCATCAAAGAAATAATAATCTTTTATTACTTATACTGATATACAGATAAGTATTTACAATCAGTACAATTGGAAAAAATCCAATATAACAATTTTTTTCAGCTTTAGCTTGATATGTTCAAAACTCCTCTTTAAAATAAAAACATTTCTTTTTTACATTCTAAAATTGTCAGTATATCTTGAAATAACACCCAGTATATGAAATTTTAAAAAGGTAGACATTGGATTTTGACCTAAAAAACAAATTTTGTTAAGAAAATGGGAAAAGGAAAGAGATAAAGTACTTGTATATTTGTGGACCTAGAACAACTGTATTTCAGACTGTTCAATTAGACCAAAAAGCCAAAAAGGTCAGTATTTGCATTATAGAAATCATCTTCATAGCAAAATACATGCATAGAAGAACCAAAAACATGACTTGCTCCTTGCTGCAGAAATCTGCATAACTGCACAACTTTTCAAATCGTTTAGATGCATTCCCCATTATTTTATCAGACACGATATTTATTATCTTATTTTTAGTAATAAGACATAATTTTTTCAAGACTTTTTGCAGACACTTTG
>VZTB01013710.1:55935-69364 GCA_013397245.1 Thryothorus ludovicianus | reverse complement strand
GTTTTTGTTTTCTTTTTGCACCTATATGGGGTGAATACTCTATGTGTGGTGTAGAAATGCTTTTAAAGATACAGTTTTCTTTATGAGTAAAGTAAATTGATAAGGTGTCTTTGTAGTGACTGCCTGGTCAGGATAAGACCCAGTGCAGACCCTGCTGCTGACATGAAGAATCTGCTACTGATATCCCAGCTACCAGCACTGACCATCTGCAGAAATTATAGACCAAGGCCCAAATTAAGACTGGTAAGAATTAATTAAAACCACAGCCAGGAAACATGCATGCTCTAAAAAGGCGGGACCAAGGCATAACCATGCAAAACAGCTCCTAAAAATATATTAAAAAGTTCTTAGAAAAGTTTAAATATCCATATTTAAGGCAGGGGTCTCTAAAACAGCAGGGGTGCTCTTGGCTGCTGGTCAGAGACACCCTGGCTGTGTATTTTGCTTTATTGTCTTGTCCTTATTGTCTTTTATTAAACCTTTTAAATCCTACCAAGAAAGTGAACTTCATTTTTCACACCTGATATACTTTCCTGAGAGCCCCTTTAATTTCAAAAATTATAGCAATTTGGAGAGAGGAGGTTTGCATTCTCCATTTCAAGAGATGCTTCTGATTTTTCTAGCAGACACACTTGTCTTCAAACTAAGACAGGTGTGACCCAGCCAGGCTCTTGTGCAGCCCAGGTGCCCACTGAGGCCTTTTAATAAATCCCTACTTTATCCTTTTGCTCTGTCCAGTCTCTGTTCCAGGTCAGCCTCCAGAAGGCATCACAGGAACGCAGCAGAGCCTGCCCCGAGGCAGGAGGGACACAGCAAAGGGGAGAGGGAGCAGGGATGGGCAGGGATGGGATGGGCAGGAACAGCTCCTGGCTGGGAAGGACAGAGCTTGGGTGCCACCCGGCAGTGTCACCACACTCTGGTGACCTGCCAAGGCCAGGACAGAGCAAATGCTTCCCACTCCCCAGCTCCGATGTGCCCGGTTCTAGCTTCTCTTCTATGATGTTTATGCATCTCCTGTCTCCTCTGAAACCTTTGGAGACAAAACCTAATGAAGCACAGGTAATGGATAACAAACATTCGGCTCCCATGTTAAAGGGTTGGCTAATTTACAAGATAAATAACCTAACTGCCTCCTTTGCATTTACAAACACCTTCAGGAGGATGTGGAGGAGCTCAGCATCACGGTCACCTCCAGCACCCACCTCCCATCAACCCTGCATTCCCAACAGAATCCCTGGAGCAGGGCTCAAGCCGAGATGCTGCCGGCACCACAACCCCCCAGTTCCTGGCCCTGTTCCCAGTCTCGTGACACAGGACTGGTCTTCCCTGTCGCTTCAAAATCCAAGTCACACGACAGAGGAGACAAAAAGCTACTGAGATCATCTTGGAAAGGATACTGCTGCTCCTGACAACCACAGGGGAGATGCTTCAGGCCTCAATTTGATGTGCTCCAGCACAGAAAGACACTCCAGACAGCTGGTGGAGCTCCTCGGTTTGCTTGAAATCCTATAATTTTTGCAGCATGACCAAGTTTTCCAGCATTGGAGGTGAACAGGGGGTGAGTTGATCCATCTCTGACTATTAATCCCTGGCAAAAATAATTATTAATATATGTTTCGGTCAAAAAACAGATTTATAATCAATCATAGGCATGTTGTTGTTTTAAACCTTCCTGGGCAGCACCTTTCAACCAGAACCTTGGAGTGGTTTTCATTTTCCTCTGAAGCACAATAGGCAGGTCACCTGCTGCTTATTCCCGTCTGCATTCTTTCCATAGAAAAACCCGAAAACACAAACTAAAAATATCTCACATTAATTTGGATAATTGCCAGCTATTCCTACAGGGAAAAACACTGAATTTTTTTTGGGAAAAAAAAAGTTTTAATTATTAAAGTAGGTATTCTAGTTTTCCCATTTGAAACCATCATGGTCAGAGAGACAAGCCCACTGAACAGAAAAAATCTGTTATGCTCCCAGAATATCACAGTAAAATCCCTTGAAAAGAGTGGTTTTAGTGCAGGAATAATGGGGTCTGAGGGGAGCTGGAAGCAGAGCTCGGCCACAGCCCAGCAGCTGCTCGTGGCTGGGACAACAGATTTTATCTGTGATTTTATCTGTCTTGAGAGGGGAAGAAGAGGAGCAAACAGCTCCGAGAGAGCCCAGAGGAAGGCCAGCCTGGGCAGCAGCACTCGGGGACAGGATTCCTGCAGGGCAGAATCAGGATCCCAGCCAGCCCCAGAGCCCCACTGCACAGCAGGAGCAGGGACAGGATTCCTGCAGGGCAGAATCGGGGTCCCAGCCAGCCCCAGGGCTGCAAGCAGGAACCAACCCACAGGGCTGGGCTGGGCGTGCAAGAAAGCAGAGCCCAAAAACTTCTAATTTCCAGATAAGAACCCTGGCACAGCCTGGAGAATCACAGAATCATCAAGGTAGGAAAACACCTCCAAGATTATAAAATCCAACAATGGACCCAGCAACCCCACCGTTTTCCACACATTTTTTCAGTGCTTTCAGGGGTGGGGACTCTGCCACTTTTGTGAGCAGCTGCAGCTCAGCACCCACAGAGAAAGGCAGAGTCAGGTTCTGCCAGGGGAAACACATCCTTGCTGCAGGAAAAACATTCCCTAAAATCAGCCACTGGAACAGCCTCCCACTCTCTCAGTGAAAAACTCATGCAGGCCTCATCCCTGGAAGTGTCCAAGGCCAGCTTGGATGGGACAGTGGAAGGTGTCCCTGCCCATACAGCTGGAACAAGGTGAGCTGAAAGCTCCATTCCAGCCTAAACCATCCTGGGAATATGTGATAAATTTTATCCATTTGTTCTTTAAAGCAACATAAAAACCACACTGGAGCTTTCCAGTTTTCCTACAAATATGGATTTGCAGCCAAAACACAGATGCACCAGAGACATCCATACAAATCCTGCACACAGGCAGTCAGCAGAGGGCCTGGAGCATCCAAGCAGCCAACAGGAACAAATTTCAGCTCCAGCAGCTTCCAAATACCTGTGGAAGCACAGGGATGCTCCAGGCAGCAGCACCCTCAGAGGCTGCTTCAGGTGGGGCTCTGCTCTGCTTCCCCCACGCCAGGGAATCAGGAGGAGCTGCTTATTCCCGTCTGCATTCTTTCCATAGAAAAACCCGAAAACACAAACTAAAAATATCTCACATTAATTTGGATAATTGCCAGCTATTCCTACAGGGAAAAACACTGAATTTTTTTGGGGGAAAAAAAAGTTTTAATTATTAAAGTAGGTATTCTAGTTTTCCCATTTGAAATTTTCCCAACAGTAGTGTCCTTATTTCATTTCCTCTTTGAAATTCTTCTTCCTGGGTCCAAAGAAAATCTCTTTTGTTGATATATCCCCTCTCCCTTCCTCCTCAGCTCTCCCTGAGCTGGCTCAGCCCACCTCCTGCAGGACAGCATCACCTGTGTGCCCTCCCTGCAGCAGTCGTCTCCTCCTTGAGGGGCTCTTCCCCAACCAAGGGGCTGTTTGAAGGACACAGACCACCCAAACTTCCAGGCAGGAGGTGCCAGGCTCCTGCACCAGGGAGTGGAGAGAGGATATTCAGTGCCCAGATGCCTCCAAATCCCAGTGGCATTTCCTCCAGGGCTCTGACACTTCCACCGTTCCATTGTCCCTACTGATACCTTAAGTTTTAGCTTTTATATTTTTCAGGTTCTGTGCTGTTTTAGTGGGTATTTTTAGGTTTCATATTAAGTGCTACTAAGCTCTCTTCACAGAGTAGGAAGACAAAACAACTCCTTCTCCAGCTTGGGACCGAGGACAACTTTCAGGTCCAAGAACAAAACCAACGGTGAAGTGAAGAGAGGAAAAACAAGTAGGATGGAGCTTCATAACCTGAAGCTATAATTGGACAATTAATTCCAATATGCTAATGGACCAGAACTTATAAAAGTGTGAGACCTCGTGACTGGGCGTCCATTTTGTGACCATTTTGGGGTTCATCTTGGGTGTGACCCAGCTGGACTCTTGTGCTGCCCAGGTGTGCCCAGTGAGGCCTTTTAATAAATCCCTGCTTTATCCTTTTGCTCTGTCCTGTCTCTGTTCCAGGTCAGCCTCCTGGAGGCATCACCACATGATGCAAAGATACCAAGCCCCTTCCCTTCACCCCCAGGTGGTGCCAGTGCAGCAGGACATTTCCCAGGGGTTATGGGGCAGGCAGCACCCCACAGCTGCCCCATGCCTATGCCCCAGCTCCCACTCCCACCTGAAGCAGACTGACAAAGCCACCTCTGCCACCCAAGCCAGAATCTGAGCTGCCCAGTATCCCCTTGCACCCTGGGGACTCACAGGTGTCCTCACACATCCCAGGGACTGCCTGGTGTCCTCACACATCCCAGGGGCTGCCTGGTGTCCTCACACATCCCAGGGGCTGCCTGGTGTCCCCACACATCCCAGGGGTGCCTCGTGTTCCCCACTCCGCAGGGACTGCCCTGCACAGCCAGGAGCAGGCAGTGAAGGGCACCCAGGAGCAGCCTCCTTCACAACCCTGCCCGTTCNCTGCCTGGTGTCCCCACACATCCCCAGGACTGCCTGGTGTCCTCACAAATCCCAGGGACTGCCTGGTGTCCCCACACATCCCCAGGACTGCCTGGTGTCCTCACAAATCCCAGGGACTGCCTGGTGTCCCCACACATCCCAGGGGTGCCTCGTGTTCCCCACTCCGCACGGACTGCCCTGCACAGCCAGGAGCAGGCAGTGAAGGGCACCCAGGAGCAGCCCCGTTCACAACCCTGCCCGTGCCAGCCACTTCTCCCAGGGCTGTGAACATTCCCAGCGCTGTCTGGAGCCGCTCCCTCCCTCGTCTCCCCGTGCAGTTCCCGAGGTGGATTGCTGGTGTGCCTGTGTCCTACCTGCGCCCCCACCCAGCTGTGACTCAGTACCATCACAGTGAGAATTAGGAATCCAAAAGCCTTTCTAGCAAAATGTGACTCACAGGCCAAGGCTTTCTGCTGAAGGAGCCGGCTCCTGCAGTCACGCTCTGTCTGTAATTCCCCTTAATGCCAGTTTCATTCCCATCCTTCCACCACTCCATCCAACTACCACTCCAAAATAAAGGATGCCCATTCATCTTTTTCTGCCTAAGCCCAGTAAAGATGAGCTTCAGCTTGCGCAGAAATTAGGCCGCTCCTAAGCTCATCTCCAAAGACTGGCTTTCAAAGGAGACTGAGAGCCAGGCAGAAAGGGACAATACTGGGTGCAAGCCTTGCTTTAGCTACAACATGGCCCCAAACCCCAAAAAGATGATCCTGAGAGCTCAGATGTGCTTTTCGAGCCTGTCAGACCCAGCTGCCAGGCCACACATACACTTCATGGGACAGATCTTAGCCATCCCTCCACACACAGCCATGGGAGCAGGTTTTGGAGGAGCAGAAAGAGGCAGAAGGTCAGAGCATCCCTGGCTCTGTCCACGCCATCACCCCCTGCATCCCAACAGCACAGGAGGGGACAGAACCACAGCCCACAGCAAGACCAGGAGCTCTGTGGAGACCACTTCCATGGGGGCTGGGACTGGGAATGCATCCCAGTGTCCCCAGCACACAGAAACCACGGAGAACCAGCAGAAGCCAAGTTTTGGTGCAGAGGCCCCTTGCAAGGACAGGTTTGATGGGGATAATCAGATTTCTTCTCCGTGCTGCTCGCCAAGCCCGTTCCTGACAAATCCCAGGCACAGTGCTGCAAACAACGGGGAGAACAAAGGCAAAAGACTCCTTTAGGTTTAATATCCAGACTCAGGCAGCTCAATCAAGCAACAAAAGCTAAATGTCACTTCCTCCCATGGCACTGCCACTCTGCTCACAGTCACTCACGTCTGACAGCTTGTCATCATCATGAGACACCAGGGACACAGCCTGGAGAGAAGCTGGCACAGGAGAGGGGAGGAAGGCTCCGTTCTGCAGCTCACCACAGACACCAGCACCAGGAGAGACAGGGCAGGGCACCTGTGTGAGTTGAAGGGCACAAATGACCCCTCCAGGCACAACCACACAGGGCAGGCGGGGAACAGAACAGGATCCCAGAAGGGTTTGGGTTGGAGGAACCTTAGAGCCCATCTCATTCCACCCCCTGCCATGGGCAGGGACACCTCCCACTGTCCCAGGCTGCTCCAAGCCCTGTCCAGTCTGGCCTTGGACACTTCCAGGGATCCAGGGGCAGCCACAGCTGCTCTGGGCACCCTGTGCCAGGGCCTGCCCATCCTCCCAGGGAACAATTCCTTCCCAATATCTAATCTAAATATCCCCTCTTGTAGTTTAAAATAATTCCCCCTCATCTTGTCACTGTCTGCCCATGTAAAAAGAGCTCTCCCTCTTTTTATAATCCCCCTTTGAGTACTGGAAGGGGCTCTAAAGTCTCCTCAGTGCCTTCTCCAGCTCTCAGCCCATCTCCACAGCAGAGGGGCTCCAGTCTTTGGAGCATCATTCCAAACAAGTCTCACTCAAAACCCACCACCACATTCCCAGCCTCCAGCTGAATGAGGCTGCAGTCCCCAGCTCCAGCTCCTGAAGCTCTTTCCTTCAATTCTTGCCCAGCCAAGCTGCAGAAGTGCTGAGGCTCGGCTGCCTGTGCCAGTTCAGAATTGGAGTTAAGAGGATTAATGGATGCTCAGCACCTCTGCAGACATGGGCTGATTCACTAACACTGGATTTAGGATTTCCAGCACCAGCACTGATCACTTCCACGCAGTGATGATGGACATTGATTTGTTAATAGGTTACAATGATCTGTTGCAGCAAAACATGGGAATACACACAGCCACATGCATTTTTCTGCTGGCATCTCAGCAGGCAAGGGAGGTGTGAGTGCTGGGAAGTTTGGAGTGCAGGTGTCACAAACACCTTATTGACTAATTCCAAATGGAAATGGAAACTTTCCACTTAACCCAAAGCTTTCTCCTTTAAAATGCAGATATCTTTCCATATGGACATGTCATTTGGAAGCAGAAAGGTTTTGTCCGAAATGTGTCAAAAACAAAGCAGGAAAAACCAGTCAAACTCTCAGCCATGTACAACAGCCCCTCAGAGTGGCCCCTTTGGACATCTTTATGTGCCATTTTTACCTGTCTCACACTGTGTGCTGCTCCCTCAGAGCCATTTCCCAGCCCCAAAACTCACCAGCTCCTCCTGTCCCCCATCACAATCGTGTGCTTGTAAGAGCTGAGGAGATATTTCTAAGCACCCAAAAACAATCAAGCATAATCCTGCCAAGAAAACATTCCCCATCACCCCTCCCCACCTCAAAGCCCATCACACTGCACAGAGAGGACATGGACCAGGATATCAGCAGGGAAAAGAGCCCTAAAGGAGTGGAGATCACAGCTCCCCATGGCAAAAAGCAGCTTCTTGGTTCAGCCTCCCACATGGCTGGGGACAGGCTCTGACCCTGGCAGCAACAGGAACACCTGGACCCATCTCTGCCCCTCAGGAGTAAAAAAAGGAGCATCACCCCGAGCACCCTTCTTCAGCTGGGGGTTATCTAATGACATGGGCAAAAACAGGCCCATCAGAGTGGGATTTTTATGCAATTTAATTCTTACATAATCTAATCCATTGTTAATTAGCACCAACTTGGTATTGCGAGAAAAATGCAGCAGAACCCTCAAACTGCCAGCCTTCAGGCCCAGCACAGCCCAACTCCTCTCCTGCCCCTTCCCCACGCTGAGCTTCCCTGGCTTTCATCACAGGCCACCCCAGGCCAGAGAAAAGCTCCTCTCCTGGAGCCCACTGAGGACATAAGGTCTTCAGCCCAGGTTTCTGGGGGTTGTTAGCTCTGCTACCTCCAGGGCCAAAGGTGTCCCCTAGGAGCAGGATCCAAAACTAGGCACAAATCTCCCCTCTATTCCCCCATCCTGAATATCTTCCTTCCCATGAGTAGGCAATGACCTCCTGAGGAGAACATCAAAGCCCCTCTGTGAGGACCCTGTGGGGCTCTGGGGACCACAGAGAAGGGGAGACATCAAAGGGGGAACAGGCATCAACTTCCTGAAGCCAGGGAACGGATCTATCTCAGAACAGTCCTGGGCCAACAGTGAAAGCCACTGAATCAGTCCACAGGTCCCTGCCTAGAGGAGAAAATTTCTCTTAAAATCCACCCCTGGACAAGATTTGGGATTTTTAACAACTTTCAACTGGGATTTTTAATGATTTTACAAAGGAATTAGTTACTGTTGCAGGTCACCTCAGTAGTGATAGAACTGGCATTCTCAGGCAGTTCTGCTTTCCTGCATCACACCCAGACTGAGAGCAACTCCAGCAGTGTCCTTGAGAAATTCTCCCACACCTATTAACTCTGGCATGGGATCTCTGCCCTCCCAGAATCACTGCAGGCCCCAGGGTCCCAGCCCAGTGCTCTGCCAGTTTGGCTCACTGCTAAGCAGCGCTGGCAGCAAACAGCAGCCTGGGAAGTGCCATCATGCTCCAGAGAGTTCCAGCCCACCCTGGAGCCTCCCTGGCACATTCACAGCAGGGCAGGGCCATTCTCTCAGCCCAGTGACAGTACAATGTCACAACAGCGATGTCCTGATCCACTTTGAACCCAAAATCATTTGTCTGGACCTTTCAGTTTACAAGTAGCTCACTAAAAGAAGAGTTATTTAGTATAACCCGCCTTTCTCTTCCATTTCTCCTCCATCCCGAAGCGGATCCTCTGTGCCCTTCCAGACTACACACAGAGCTGGGCACAAGCATCTCAAGGCTGGCACCACAAGACAACACCAAGGACAACCCCCTAGACTGCAGCAAGCCCCTCCTGTGCTTCACCCACAGGCACCTGTAGCCAGTTCTGCAGACAGAGCCTCATACCCCTGCGATGCTCCGGGCTTTCATCCCTCATGGAGCAACCCTGCTCCAGAGCCTGTCAGCTGGAGCTTCTCCTTCATCCATCACTGCCCCTGCTAGGCAGAAAAAAGTTGCTGCAAATAAATCAGCTGCTCCCCTGGGCTGGGCTTGGCTGGGGTGTTCACTCACACTGCCAGCCCCTGTCCCAGTACAGCTGCACAGGGCACACTCTGATCCCCACCTTGCCACAGCTGGGGCCTCCCAGCCCCAGGGACAGCTGTCCAGGTGATTGATTTATGAACAGGAGGCAGCCGTACCACAGCCCCTCCTGCAGCACAGGGCTGACACAAATCAGGACACAATCTGTGCCACAGGTGTGGGCAGAGCAGGAGGGCAGAGGCTGAAGAGCTCCTGCCAGCAGTCCCTTAGCCCACAAACACCTTGAGTGAGACCTGGGCTCCACTTCTGTGTACAAGTCTGAGCCCACAAACTCTCAAGCCCAGCAGACTTACTCATCCCAGTTCACTCATGTTGCTTTATCTGGATGCATAGTTTAAAAATGCAGGAATATTATTTAAAACCATAACTGCACACCTGCTGATTTCTGTTGGGTCCTATGAGAATGCGTGGGGCCACTATATTTAGAATTTAATAACTCCAAGTCAGTGCATGCTCTCGACTGAGTACCTGCCTACGTCTGTTCCCTGTGGTCCCAGGGGATCATGCAGCCTTGGGAAGAAGGGTGGGAGTCTGGCTGCCCAGAGCAAGACCAAGGCAGGGCAGTGCTGAGGGCACTGCTGAAGGCTGTTCGACATCACCTTGCTGAACCTGGGGTGCAGCATCTCCAGTACCTGCATGCACATGGAAATGTGCGAGCTGAGGATTTTATCCCCATGCTTCACTTGCCCACAAGAGAGTGAAGAAATGAAGTGAAAGCAGAAGGTTGATCAGCAGAGCTGGGAAGGAGCACCATCTAGAGCAAGGGCAGGACCAGACATTGCAGCAGCTGCGTTGGGTTGGCTTTTGGACCTCAGCCGTGGAGATTTCCTGGGGCTTCTCAAAGTACAGACAGAAACAGGCAGAAGCTCAAGCAGCTGGGGTGACAAGTGACACTCATTTCAAAGCATCCCACACTTCAATCAACACTTAGTTTTGCTTTCATAATCAACCATGGAAATCAAGGGAATGAGCTCAGCATCCACAGAGGCACTCGAGCCCTGTCACTGTGGGGGGCAGGGACACCAGGAAATCTGTCCAAACACTCGGATCCAGCCCAGAGGAGCTGCCCTGGAGCAGCTGCATGGCCCAGGGGGCAAAACAGGCAGAGCACAGCTCCGTGCAACTCGAGCTTGGCCATACCAGAGCACCTGGCCACACACAGGACCTGTGCTGGGGGGAAGGGGGCCCACCAGCCCCACAGGGAGCTGAGCCCTGAAAGGCAGTGGCCCAGGTAGCCACGTCTGATGCTCAGTGAGCCACAGTCCTTCATGAGGGGACAACTTGGATACAGAAGAGTTTGGGTTGAAGGGACCCTCAAGCTCATCCCATTCCACTCCCTGCCACGGGCAGGGATGCCTCCCACCAGAGCAGGTTGCTTGGAGTCCCACATCCATAGTCAGCATCTCCTGAAAAATTTGGTACATGAGCTACACAGCATCAATGCCACTTTTTATGTGACTCACATGTGGCTCATGTCCCAGAGCTAGGAAGGCACCATGACATCTCCCATTAGAAAGAAAACCACCCAACTCACCCCCAACCCCAAGGTCCAGGAATGCAGCACCCTGTGCATGGGGGCAACACCTCCTCGTCTCCCTTGGGCCAGGCACTGGCCCACGTTTGGCTGCACACAGAAACCCCAGGCACATTCTGTGCCCAGCAGCACCCGGACAACAGACCTTCCTCACGCCCAGCTCCACCCCAGGACAGAAAATTCCTGAAGGCACAAACCAGGGCTTCACCACAATGCCAAAAAGGAGCAGAATAAAGCTCTGCCAGGAATGTTTCTGGAGAAAGGAGTGAGTGGGGAAGAGGCGACTCCTCTACATCCACGGAGGGAAGAGGGGAGCCAAGGCGGCTGTGCACGCCTCACTGCCTCAGCAGCAACACGGGCAGCAGCAGCAGGGGCTCCAGCTTCATTTGAATCTGTGGATATTTTAATTACCTTTACAAGAGTACAAAGTGCTCAGCAACTAGGCAGGAAGGTAAGTGAACACCTTGGTGTTATTTTTCACCCTGCATGTCCCTACACAGACCTACAGCCCACAGCAGCAGGGAGGCAGGTCAGCAGGAGATTTGGCGACACACTGCTCAGGCTGAGCCCACACAAATGGGGAAGAGCCCAGAGCAGCACCGAGTACTGGCCCCATCCTACAGGTTGCACGAAACATCCCAGGAGAAGCCACCCAGGCACAGAGAAATTTTCTTAATTGCAGTAACTGCGTTTACATGCAAAACAAAGATGTGTACAACCCTCCTCAAGACAACTCTGAGCCCCTAGAGGATTTCCAGTCAGCCCAAATGCCACCCTCCCCATCCTCACTGTGATCCCCACATCAACCCACACCCCAAACCACCTGCCAGGGTGTGTCTGCCTGCCCAGGGGAGCTCCCCTCTCCCCTGCCCAGACCCTTCTGATGTGACAGGAGGCTCCATCAGCACTTCATGCACACAGATTGCACTTTGCCTGAGAAGCCACTTCTTGCTGCTACTGCAGAGAGGCCTTTGCACGGGGCAGGTGGAGGGAAGGGCGATTTTGGTGCAATGACCTCGCTCCTCTGATGAGGGAACAGTGCAGTGGCACAGCAGAGAGCACCAGGCAGTGGCACAGGTACACCTGGTGACCCAGCAGACACTCAAGATGTGCCCTGGGCGGGGAGACAGATGCCAGGTCACAGAGCCTGCCCAAGACACCTCGCAGCAATGAGCTGTGGAGGAGCCCCAGCCAGGAACGGGCGGATGCTTCCAGAGCCCTTGGCTTGCTCCCAGCCCCCTCCCAGCCCCTGGAGAGGCAAACAGAAAGCAAAGCACTGAGGATCCTGTCCCGCAGCCCCTGGACCCGCACGGAGGCACCAGGTCAGTCGAGTCACTGCCACCCCGTACCTGCACTCGGTGACACTACAGCAACAGCTCCCGCTCCGCCGGCCCCAGCGCCGGGAGCGCAGCTCCGGCCTCGACTTCCTCAGGCTGAAATACTCCGTCAGCTTCCCGAACGAAGCCATGGCTCCCGCCGCCGTCCCTGCGTCCCCCTGCACGATCGGGCATGCTACACCCCGGCCGTGCCCGCTGCCCCGAGCACCCCACCAGCCCTCGGCACCGGGGGAGAGCAGGGCCGGGGGGACCCGGCACAGGGCAGCAGGGGCTCAGCCATTCGTTACTCGGACAGTCCACAGCGTGCTCCAGCGAGCCCTCAGATCTGCACGGTGCTAAATCCTGTCTCCCCAAGCCAGGCGCAGGTCACAGCTCAGGGCAGCTGGTGGCTGCACGTGTATTTCGTGTGATGCTGCAGAGCTGAGTGAAGGAGGAAGAGGAGAAATTAAAAGTGTTCACTGGAAAGGGTCCCTCGGTAGCGCTGGCACAGGTCTGCGAGCCCCCGCGGTGAGTGGCTCGGGGCAGGTGGAGGAGCTGCCCTCTGAGTAGATGGCTCAGCGTAGCTGTGGTGGTCCTTGGATGAGGAAGGGGATGGGGTTTGATCTCAGAGGCGATGAGAAACCCCAAGAAATCGGCTCCTCAGATGAATTTCCAAAGGGTCTGTTCTTACAGCGTGGAGAAGATCCCTGCTTGCTCTTCCCAAGGCTATTCAGAGTCCACCAGTTTTCCTCACTCCCAGTTTTCCAGAGCAGGAGGCACCCTCCGCTGCCAGCAGCACCTACCTACCATGACTTTCCAGCCTGTCACCAAACACCTGAGCCCAAGGACAGGCACAGGCATTTAAAGCAAGCGAGGTTGGTCCAGTTAGAGGTCACCTGTGAGCTCTGCTCCCCACGCTCCAGCACAAAGCCTTTCCACAGCAGACAGCAGACACAGGGATGCTGCGAACCCGAAGGGAAATCCTCCTGCCAGCCCTCCCCTAGTCAGGAGCACTTGTCTCTGCATCCTCGGCGCCTGACGCCAGCTGGGCGGAGAAAAAACAAGTGCTTCAGAAAAAAAAACCACCCAAACCTTGCTCCAGCCCCACAGAGCAAAGCCAGATCAAGTCAGTGAAGCATATCCAGGGGAAGGGGCGACTCCCAGCCACACCAAGAGAGGAAACAGCAAGGAAACATGGTGGTAACAGAGCTCCAAGCTCCCTGAACACCCTTTTATCCCTCCGGTGTGGATGCCCTGTTAAAAAATAAACCTGCATTCATTGCTATTTCCCTGCTTGGAGCTACTCCCTGCAAGCAGCCCTCTCGCCACGAGAGACGGCCATCCGCTGCCAAAAGCCCTTCCTGACCTCCACTTCCCTCCTCCCTTATTTCCTTTCTTTTCCTGAAGACTCTGGCTCAGCTTTCCCCTTGGAATTAAATGCCTGAGCAGCCGGGTGCGCCCCGCGGAGCACGGTCCAGGGACACCTGGGCGGGCGGCCGCCCCCGCCGGCTGCTTGTGACCGCCAGAGTCACCGTCCCCGTCACCGTCCCCGCCCGCGCCT
>VZTB01013710.1:10884-55912 GCA_013397245.1 Thryothorus ludovicianus | reverse complement strand
TTTTTTTTTTTTTGAGGGGGGAGACAATTTGTTTGCACCATCCCCACTCCCTCCCTGCTCCCCGCTCCGGGCGCTGACATTTATCCCGGCGAAGGGAGCGAGTCGCCGCAGACCAGCACACAAAGCGGGGGGCTGGCGATGCTCGGGGGGCTGGCGATGCTCGGGGGGCCCCGCGGCCGTGGAGACCCTGCCAGCACCTCCGCTAGGCAGGCACACGCTCCCCCTCCCTGGCACGCACGGCGAGGGAGAGCGGGGGATGCTCCCCTCTCGCAGCTGGGGAAAGGAGCTGCTCGGGCACTGCTCCGCAAGGCCACCCTCCCCCGGCTCCCACCTTCTCGCTGCGATGGGCTCCGCCGCAGCTGGGGAGGGGTCCCGAGCGCTCCCCCGGATCGATGGGTCTGTGCAGAGGGCACAGCATCCGCCCGCTGGCTCCGTGCGGCGTGGCGACAGCCCGGAACACTGTTACCCCTCTTATCTGCTGCCATCGGCTCCCCGTTACCGACCACGGTGAAACGCTACACGTCAAAGGAGGTCAGATGAGCTGGAGGAGAGCGGAGAAGCCGGGGGAGAGCGGAGGGGGCTGGCAGGAGGCAGCGGGAAGCAGCCGAGGGTGAGCTTAGAGAAGGGGAGGCAGAAGAGGACAAACTCCTGTTTCCCTGCTATGGAAAAAAAGCACAGCACCGGCTCTCCCGAAGGAAGCTGGGTGAGGCACACACACCTCGGAGCGTGAGGAGGACAGCGGGGTCACCTGGCAGGGTGATGTTACCTGCTCCTGGCTGTGCCAAGCCAATGGGAGAGGGGGCTGGACAGGGCAGCAGGAAGAGTGGAGAGGGAGAGCGGCGTTAATTTCAATCCCTCTCTTCCCCCCTTCCTCCCACCACCTCTTGGGAGGACAGAGGAGCAGCGATGCTGCCCCGGGGATCCTCCTTTGGAATTTGCAAAGCAAAAACTGTCTGGGGACAAAAGGGCAATCTGGAAGACTGCCAAAAAAGAAAAAAAAAAACAGTAGAAGGATTTGACAGACTGGTGGACACAAAATCCAAGGAGCAAGCCAGCATGGGGGACACCCTACAGCAGTACCCTCCGATGGGGGTAGGTAGGAGCCACAGCTCTTGGCAGGGAGGCAGGCTCCCAACAAGCTCGAAGAGCTCACTGCGTGAGCCCCACAGTGCCAGCACATGGAAAACAAACAGGAGGAAACACTACCTCTGTGAAACTGCTGGGTGAGCTGGTGATGGTGGCACTGAAAGCTCGGACAACTCCATAAACACCTCCATCTGTGCCCAAAAAGGGGATTGCAGCCCCACAGCCCCCCTCGTACCCAGTCACCCTGACTGGGACCCATCAGGCTGAAAGCACAACCAGAGGCAGCACAAGCTCCCACATCACTCCTCTGAGCTACAGCCTCTCCTTCTGTGCTGGTGCCCTGGGGCAAGGGAAGGGCTGTCTCCTTTGCCCCATGGGCACGGAACAGCCCTCAGGCCCTTCCTTGCTCAAAGAATGAGTAGTCAGCCCTTCAGACAGGACAGTCACAGCAGCTGGCTCCCAGAGGAGCTCAGTGCCTCCTATTAGGCAGCCGAGGCAATCTGCCAAGCTATTGCTGAACTCTCTAATTTCACATTAGCAATCTGCTGTGCTGGGGTTTGCAGCCACACACTCAATAGGACAGCTTCCCACTTCCACTTACCAGTGGAATGAAACACTTCATAAGGGAAACAGTGGTTTAATTTGCAGAGGCATAAACTGATTTTGAAGAGGAGCTGTGGAGGAGATGTTAAAGCGGGAATCAGAACCCGCACGGCGCTGAGACTTGGGGGATGCTAAGCACGGCTGCACAGCCATCACCCAGCCCCTGGCACAGGCATCTCACACCTCTGGCTGCAGCATTTGGAAGGAGAAAAACATCCACAAGTCAAACACAGCCAGGCTGTCTGGGTCATCTCACATTTCTGTGCATATACTGCTTTAGGCCCTAGAGACCAACACTGCCCATTTCCAGAACCCTCCAAACACAGTGAAACCATCACAGATATGGGAACCAGCACCGGTCCACAGGGGCTTGCGAACAACCACAATGCCTTCTCAGGCAGAAATCATCACAGCTACATTCCAGCACCTCAGACATCCTAAGTGTGAACTGGGAAGCTTCTCTGCCAGGTCCTGTGGCCAACCAGCACGGTGGGACAAGCCAGACAGCCCTGGGAGGTGGCCCTGGCACCATTCCCAGAGACTCCTTGCTCCTGAGCCCATTGTGTGCAAACTAGATCTGGTTACATTTCTGTGGCTTCCCCAACCAGCTTTTACTCCAATTACACTTCTTAAATATGGATAGGCAGATGCAGGGAAAGAGGAAAAGGAGCTGACAAAAAGGAGCTGACAGCTCCTCCATTGACTCCTACAGTCCAAGAGGACCCTAACTGTATTTCTCCAGGGCTCCAGTTTCACTCCACATCTAGACCACTCAACACCAGTTAAACACATCCACTTTTTTTTCCCTGGCTCTTCTGGGGAGCTGCATCCCTAAAAGCCAGCCAGCAGCTGATGCAGAGCCCATCCTGCTCCTCCTGCAGCTACGCTTCCCGCAGCTCATCCCACCCCCAAGACAGCACAAGGTTTTCTTACCAGCATCCAAGCTCCCAGTGTTTGGGGGAAGCAATTAAAACAGCTTTAAGCCATTGTGGGAGCAGCCACTCCATCTCTGCAAGCAAAGCCTTGGCTGGTTTAAGGTCCCCTTTCCCTTTGTCCCTTTCCCAGGCTGGCGGATACCTGGGGAGCAGAACTCCAGCAAGGCAGAGAACAGAGCCCAGCAGGATGCACAAGTGGAGTCCTAGACTGCAGTCACAACAGCAGAACAGTCTAGAAAAGCTGCCAGGGGGAGCAAAGGAGGAGCTGGAGCCTGAGCAGCTCATCAGGAACAGAGCCTGGAGCAACAGGCACTGCTGCCTGCTCATCCCAGGATGTCCTGTGGCAAAGGGCTCATTTCACCGTGGCAGTCCAGGTAACCAGTTTCCATCTGTTGTCATCAGAGTCCCTCTCCCCACAAGAGAAAAATACCTGCTGAGATCCCCAAAACTGGGTGACAGGAAGCATCCTAAACCCTCAAGAACATATGTGTCCTTAGGTCAGGTGGAAGAGAATTTCTTACGGTCTTTCTCTGAGTGCCAGCTAGGGAGGGATCGGGCCTCCCCAAGTTTCCTGGGAAGCCACCTGAAAGCACTGCAGGGACTTCAAAGGACTTTGGGGCAGGAATTTTTTCTAACTGCTGAAAATTGGTCACTGATGTCACATATCAGCTCCCAGTCAAATCTTTCAGCCATTTTGGAAGAATTTTGATAATCACTATTTTTTCTTTTTTAATTTTGAGCACTAATTCTTGGAGTTTAGGAAGTAAACTCCTTCCACCCTATTTTAAATAAACCCACAGTGACTGAGGCAAAATTTTTCACTGCTGGTTAAACCAGCATACCATAGAATCAAAAAATGCTTTGGAATAGCTATAAAAATAAAATTGGAACACATTATTTCACAGGATGTTCAAAACCAATTATCAACATGTGGCAGGTGAAGAAATATGTTAAACGCATGTATGAACTGATTTAAGAAACAGATGCACAAGAGACAGCAGAACAAATCTAGAGGAGGCCACGGTGATGCTCCAAGGGCTGGAGCCCCTCTGCTCTGCAGCCAGCCTGGGAGAGCTGGGAGTGCTCACCTGGAGCAGAGAAAGATCCAGGGGGAGCCCAGAGAGCCTGCCAGGACCTAAAGGGACTCCAGGAGAGCTGCAGAGGGACTTTGGAGTGACAGAACAAGGGGGAATGGCTTCTCATTAAGCAAGGGCAGGATTAGATGGCATATTGGAAAGAAATTCCTCTCTGTGAGAATACATGAGTGGGCTTGGCAGTGCTGAGGTAACAGCTGGACTCAAGGATCTCGGAGGACTTTTCCAACCTAAATGATTCCATCCAGAATTCATCAGAGTATTTAATCTTGATTCTAAACGCTCTCGTACTCTGTGCAAACACGAGCCCACAGTGGCACAGCACACTGCAGGTCCTCTCTGGTGCCCAGGCCCTGCAGAAACACATCTGGAGGCTCCTGGAGCCAACTCCTGGGAACAGCACAACTCTGGGAGCAACACAGACTTGCTGGCAGAGCTGTGGAGCCCTCTGGGAAGTGCTACATCTCAATACAGCTGTAATAAAGTGCAGAGTGTGCAAGAGGCTCAATAATTTCAGTCTAAGCATGCACTTTGCTGTAATTGCCAGCTCTATTACATTATGCAGACACTTCTGTGTCGGTACCTACCATGAGCCAACCACATCAATTTACTGATTTACCCAATGTATCACTTAGCACAACTACTCTAATTCCAACAGCAAACCCAGATGTGCTGCCCAGATTAAGGTAAAATACCCTCATTCTCAAATTAAATTAAAATACCCTCTTTCTTGGAAATAACATAGAATCACATAGGGAGAGCCTGTGCTCCAGGGATGGGGAAGGGTTTGGAGGGGAGGCCATAAGAGGAGAGGCTGAGGGCGCTTGGTTTGTTCAGCTGCAGAGGAGGAGATGGAGCACAGAGCTCACTGGGGCTGCAGCTTTATCCTGAGGGGCAGCTCTGATCTCTGCTCCCTGTGACAGGGACAGGACCCAAGGGAACAGCTGGAGCTGTGTCAGGGAGGTTTAGGTTGGATCTCAGGAAAAGGTTCTTCCCCTAGAGGGTGCTGGGTACTGCCCAGGCTCCCCAGGGAATGGACATGGACCCGAGGCTGCCAGAGCTCCAGGAGAGTTTGGACAGCACTGCCAGGGATGAACAGGGTGGGATGGTTGGGGTGTCTGTGCAGGGTCAACAGTTGGACTCGTGATCCTCGTGGGTCCTTCCTGTGATTCTATGAAAATTCACCTTCTCAGAGAAGCACCCAGGAAGCAGAGGTGGAATCAGCACCAAATCCAGCATGGCAGCACAGAGGCAGCCCCAGCCCTCAGCACAGGGATGCTGATACAGTAACCTACCTGCAGCAGCTGATCAGCATCTGTCCCTCTTTGGAGCAGCAAGGGATGTGCATGCTCCTGAAATCCAATCCCCTTTATAACCCCCTGGATCGATGGAAATTGCCAGGTTATTTCATCCCACTTCAAAAGGTTTTCCCCACTGGCAGCACTGTGCAGTTAAATCATGGGCACACAGGGATAATTACCTCCCAAAGCATGGCTGTCCTTGGTGCTGCTCCCTGATGGCTGCACAAAAACCTGGCTCAGGCTTGCAGGGAAGAGATAAGGGCAGGGAAAAGCAGCCAGCAGCACAGGCAGCTGGAGGAGTCACACAGGCCTTTAGATACTTGCTAAGTGAAAAAAGAGAGAAAATTGGCTTATACCTCCTAAAAATAGTTTGTTGAGTTCAAAAGGACTGAAGAAAGTCTAAGACATCAACAGTGAGATGATGGGAGTAAACACAGCCAAAGCAGAAACAAAGGCAGGATAATCTGAGGATATTTGGAGCTGGCAGGGCTGGCTTATGGGCAAGGGGTGCTGCCTCTGCTGAACGATTCCCCAAAGCAGCCCCATGTGCTCTGCCCCCACACTTGAGATCCACTCACAGTTCATTTGATCACCAGGGAATGGCCAAAGCCCCGAGGCTGCCAGAGCTCCAGGAGTGCTTGGACAGCACTCTCAGGGATGCACAGCCTGGGATTTGTTTGGGTGCCTATGCAGGGCCTAGAGTTGGACTCAATGATCATCGTGGGTCCCATCCAAGTCATCCATTCTGTAATTCTATGACTCTTTCAAATCAAAAGGGACAAATTCCTCAGATCCTGCCCAAGTGGGACAAACTGGGACATGTACAATCCCCACTTCCTCACGCAGCTTGGGAATAGACCCAGCCCACTGCACACCAGTTGTTCTTTTTCCCTGAAAAACCAGCCCTGGCAAAACCCAGAGCAAAAATTGGAAAACTCATTACCACGATCAAGGGTTTCAGAAAATGGTAAGGAGAATAATTCATGCAATTAGAGCCCAGCAAACTTCATCAGCCTTCAGACAAAAAAATGATAATCAATATGGAGCAAGCAGTCTCCAGGCTGGGAGATCAGGGGACTGGATCGATGCAGCTGCCGACATCCCACAGACAGCGGAGCTCCAAGGAGGGGCTGCCCCCTCCCACAGCTGGTCCTGACAATAGTGTCCCCTACCACTGTTGTCACACCCAAAGGGACTCTTAACAAAGGTTTCCTTAGCAGGCACACAAGCCTAAGGCTTCCCAAAAGGGGCCAGGACTCGCAGTGTTGTGGCTGGAGAAAGATGAACCAGAAAAGGGAAGGAGGGCTCATGTCCACCTGCCAGCCTGTGGGGCAAAGCCACCCTGGCCACACAATTTTCACTGTGTGCTGTGCTGTCCCTACTCCTCCTGGTCCTGTACACCCCGTGGTGGCTGATCAGTGAGCCCCTGGTGCTCCCTTCACCACAGCCTTGTGCCCACAGCTTCCTAAACCACCCGTGACTGCTGGGCACAGCCCACGGCTGCTGTGTCCCCTCGTGCGGCTCACCAGGGCAGGAACGGGGCACCAGTGGCCACAGGCTGGAGAGGGATCAAACTTCAATCAACAGTCAGGCATGGGGGATCACCTCATACACAACAAAATGAGCAGGATGTGCATCTGACCAGCTCCCTCTCAGCACTTGGCATGGAAGGGAATTATGGATAAATCACAGAATCACGGAATCACAGAATGGTTTGGGATGGAAGGGATCATAAAGCTCATCCCACCCTCTACCGTGGGCAGGGACAGCTCCCACTGTCCCAGGCTGCTCCAAGCCCTGTCCAACATGGCCTTGGACACTGTCAGGGATCCAGGGGCAGCCACAGCTGCTCTGGGCACCCTGTGCCAGGGCCTGCCCACCCTCACAGGGAACAATTCCTTCCTAAAATGCAACAGCTTCTCTGGGAAATGACTCATCCACAGCTTCCAGCTTCCCTCTGCTTTGTATAAAGTCCTTCTGTGGATCCCATGGACACAGAGGCACAGTCCTGAGCACCTCTCCTTCCCAGGGCTTCACAACTTAAGCTCACCTGGACTTTGGAGGACTGACAGCAGACCCAGCCTGGCAGCTGGGGTTTGTGTGATGGAGAGGCTGTTCCAGGAGGAGATGGTGCTCACACCCCAGGGGAACTTGAATCCTCCCTGCTCCCCAGACAAGCACCACCCCCCTCAGGAAGCACTGGCCCAGAGGGGCACAGACATCCTCTGCAAGCCCAGGATCCAACACCAGGGACCATTTCTATTTCCAGCCATTTTCTTTTCACCTCTCAAGCAGTGATTATCCCATTTCTGCACCAAAACAGAATCTAATAAAACCTTTCTTGTTGCCCAAACAATAGATTAACGTAATCCTCTTACACCACCAAGCTGGCCTTGCCTGTTGCAGTCAATGATTGCAAACTTTCAAGCCTGGAGTAAAATTTTAACTTTTCCTGTCAAAACTCTGAACAGCACAATCACCAACTAGACAGGGATGTTGAATTTACTCAGAGTAAGGCTTTCCATTTAAATTAAGGCCAAAGATTTCCCCCAGGTTATAGCAATTTAATTAAAACAAAGTCAAAACAAACCTCTACAACTTCTGAAATGCTAGTTGTGTAAAATTAAAACCTCCAGAACCGCCAGAGTACAGAGCCCAAATAGCACCCAGGGGAAAGCAAATACTTTGACTTATTTCAGGAAGATAAGACAACTGACAAAGCAGATCACATCCCATCCTCCACAATACAGGCAAAATATTTAAAGCCCCATTGAGCAGGGTAAAAGACAATTATCCAGATGGTCAGTTCCACCAAAATGAGCAGTTGCATGGTGAGATTCCTCACCTGAGAGGAGCTCTGCTGCAGTACAGCTCCAAGGCACTGCTGTCCCTGCTCATATCCCCATGTGCAGGCAGCAGGGACAGAGCTCCAGCCACCGAGCTGCTCAGGGCACTCACATCAGCTCCCTAAGCTCTGGCTTAGGGACACCCCCCGGCCTGGAATGTTGGTGGGATTATCTGTGCATGGGGCAGCCCCACACAGGGGTTCCAGGAAGCCCTCCATTTTCCAGCATGAGCCCTGAGGAACCTGGCTGCTTCCAGGACTCTGCTCCACGTGCTGACATTCTGCTCATTCCAGGACTGGCTCAAACCTCACACTGCAGCCCTGAGGTGAAATCGGGGCTCCTGCTGCTGTAGAGGGTGCAGAGGAGGAAGGAGACCCTGGCATCCTGCAGTATCAGCTCTTCTCACCCCTATTCCCACCTTTACCTCGCTGCTGCTTTCCAAGGATGCTGCTGTGATGACAGAGGGAAGGGAAGCCCCGGGGAGGTGTCTGTGCAGGCTGTGGGACAGGTCTGTGTCACACTGAAACTCACACCACCAGCAGAAAGGAGCAGAAATGAGTCGGCTCAGCTGAGAACCGAAACACAGCCCAGCCCAACCACGCTTCCTCAGCACCAGAGTGAGCTGACTCATCCCACAGCCACGGCAGCACTGACCCGACACAGGGGCAGGGGAAGGAGGGAATCGTTCCAGGGCTGCGGGGTTTGAATCTTGTCCCAGCATCCACCAGGGGAGGAGAAATGTGAGTTGTGCCCTGAAGAGCTGTGGGGAGACAACACTCCAGCCCTTGCCAAGCATCCTAGCATCCTGCCAGAGCCTGGACCACACCAGGAAAGGCACTCTTAACTACTGCACATCCAGCACATTCAAACCCCAACATTTAAGTGCTAGCTGACCAGAAGGTTTAGCCAAGGGCGTTTCTGTCGAACAGTCGGGGACAAGGATCCACTGAGTTCCCACCATAATTCAGTGCCCTTCCCCAAAGAGAGGGGTGTAACAGCTGGAAGGCAACATCTTTTACCAACACCCCACTGGGGTCTGGGGACACAGGGGAAGCAGAGCACACCTTGCCTGAGTGTGGAGGAAGGAGGTCCAGCATTGTAGCCATGTTCCACAGCAGAGAACCCCCCACTTCCAACCTCAAGGATGTCAATGTGGTGACAAAAATAACTCACAGCACATGCTCTGCACAGGCTCTGCTAGGAAACAGCAACCACTGACAGGAGGGAACACCTTTTGCTTAAAAGAGAAAGTGAATTACAAACAGAAGCTTCTACCATTACCAGCTGCCATGGAGAGGAGATGGTGGAGCACAAGGCACTGAGGTCAGTAGTTCTCCCTGTCAAAATACCTAAAAGCAGCATCACAAGTGTGTGACAGAACAGGCTACTTACTACACAGCGTACGAACAAACAGGTGGTCTTCAGCTAAAATGCCAAGGAATCCATCTCTTATATCCCCAAATGAGAGAAAAAGCTTGAAGACACCGAAGATTTGTTCATCATATTCCTGAGAACGTAGCTCAGCCCAACATGCACCCCTGCACAAGCAGAGACACCAGCACACCTCAGCCCCATCTCTCAGCACACAGGTAGGACCAGCACCATGGTACCTGGAGGGCTGAGCATCTTCTCTGTCTGATGCTGCAGCCAAGACACCTCTGCCAGCACCCCAGGCAGCCCTGGGAGCTGTCTTTTGGCCCCCCAAATGCTACAGAGCCCCATCTGACGCGTCTGGCTCCCCCTGGGCAGCACAGCCAGGATTCTGGTTGCCCGAGGACGTGGGTGGGAGTCACAGGGGGCACCACGAGCACGGCACAAACCTGCCCTTCCTGCTTGCTCCCCGGCTCCGAGGCTCCCAAGCTCAGCCACGGCAGGCGAAGGACCTGGGACAGGGGCCAGGGATGGCCGCAGGCTCAGGGCCAGGGCAGGCACAGCTCAGCTCTGTAGCTGGGCACTGTGCAATGCTCACACCTTTAAAATCGGGACTGTCCCCTCCCATAGGCCTGCAGGCAAAATTCCAGATGCTGTTTTCCCTCCCAGACAGGGCTCAGGAAGGTCTCTCGGGTGACCTCCAGGGCTGGAGCCCCTCTGCTCTGGAGCCAGGCTGGGACAGCTGGGGGTGCTCACTTGGTGAGGAGAAGGCTCCAGGGAGAGCTCAGAGCCCCTTCCAGTGCCTAAAGGGGCTCCAAAAGAACTGCAAAGGGACTTTGGATAAGGTCATGAAATGATAGGACAAGGGGGAATGGCTTCCCATTGGTAGAGGACAGGGTTAGATGGGATATTGGGAAGGGATTGTTCCCTGAGAGGGTGGGCAGGCCCTGACACAGGGTGCCCAGAGCAGCTGTGGCTGCCCCTGGATCCCTGGAAGTGTCCAAGCCCAGGCTGGATGGTTTGGAGCACATTGGGAGAGTGGAAGGTGTCCCTGCCCATGGCAGGGATGAGTTAGGATGAATGGGATGAGTTTTCATATCCCTCCAACCCAAACCACTCTGGGATTCTGCTTTACTGCATGGTTATCCCAGGTGCCAACAGCTTCCCACCTGGTGCCAAGCTGGCTTGGGGGCACAGGAGAGATCTCCCCAACTGTAACATCTCAACAGAAAAAGGGGGAAAACAAGAAAAAGGAAGGAAAGAAGGAAGATTGCATCTTAGCCCAAGCTGTCTGCTGCTGTGTGTCTCTGCTTTAGTCCCCAGCTCACAGGCAACAGCTCCCTGCCCTTTTGTCCTCCATGGTCTCCTCCACCGTCAGACCCTCAAAGCCACCTCAGCCTGCACTTCCAGTGGAAGAAGCCAGCACCTCTGTGAGCCTCCAATCCCCATCCACGAGTGTCAGCTGGGGCCTGGGGCACGCAGAAAAACCTCCTCACTCCCAAAGGTCCCAAAAGAAACTCTGGAAAAAGAAGTCACAACATCACCAAAATCAGGAGCCCTCATCATTCTCTTCAGAGTTGTTCCAAATCCCCTGGATCTGCCCATGGCAGCCCTCCGGCAACACTTAAAAAGCAAAAGCTGAACACAGGCAGACACATTTCAAATGCAGAAGCTGATGGCTTTCCCTGGTACAGCCTCCTGTGGCTCATCTCCATGATTCCCACCACAGCTCTGCCCTTGTCTCAGGGCCCGCAGTATCCCCCCAGGACTCAGCAGTTTTGGGATGTGTCATGGGTTGCAGTGCAAAATGTACCAAAAAAATGTGTATTCCATCACCATCTGTTAGAACTGGGGTGGGGGGTGGCATAATCTACTGCCAATAGGCCAGTTGATAAGAAACCAGTGAGAGCAGTTTCCTTATCTCTTCCAGGACCCATCCTCCCTCCAGGGACAGATCTTCTGCTAATGGGCCAGTGATTCTCACTGCATGGCTGAGAAACTTCCAGCATCCCTCTGGGAGATGCTCCAGCCAGGGGAGGAGCCAAGCCTTCCTACCTGGATAAAAACCTGGGATTTGGAACACCAAGCAGCCTTTTCCACTGGATTCTGAGAGGAAGACCAGGCCCATCTATCACCACTGGATCTTTAGAGGAAACTTCCACCTTTCTACAGGATCATTGCTCCAACAGAGCCACATCTGCCACTCCAGGAGGGCTGCAGCCACCATGGAATGGGACTGCCACCAACACCCTGACCCACAGGGTGTCAGGTTGGATTCTGACTCTGTCGGTGGGTTTGTTTTATTTGTAATACTGCATGCTTGTTTTATTTTAGTTCTCCTAATAAAGGACTGTTATTCCTATCCCCACAGAGTGAGGGTAAACAGCACCCATGACAGACAAGCCTGCCCTACAGCACTCAGGCTGCCAAAAACAGTCTGGGACTTTTTCAGTATAATATCCTCAGGGTTTGCTCAGCTGGGCAATGGTTCCAACTTAGCTGTGTCTTTCCAACCATTCATTTTCCAAGAGAGCTTGTCTTTCCCTCCCTTGTGCAGTGAAACTCATGCCCCCCTCTGCTCTGGGGCTGTGGCAGGACCAGGCTCTGCAGTGGTACTTGGCAATCCATGCCCTCAGCCTCCTTGCTGGCCAGAGATTTGGCCACAAATGGGTGGGACCCAAAGAGGTCAGGGGATGATTTTCTAGGAGGCCTGGACAGGTGTTAGGATGCTGCTCAGAGCCCATGGAGTGACCACACAGCACTGCTCAGCAGGACAACCTCCCCAGCCCTGCACCAGCAGCTTAAAGCAGGAATGATGCACCAGGGAAGCAGCCTCTTGTCCTGCAGGCAGGACAGCCACCAGGACAACGTGACCCACGCCCTCCCCAGTGCAAACAGCTTGGCATCTGTCGTGCCACCCCCAGGGATGCAGAGTAGGCGGGCACATACGCCTTAGGGACAAATCCTCACCCACCTCCAGGAGAACAACGTTAAAAGGTAGCTCTACATTTCATGCAAGGAGAGAGGAAAACTGTAAAGGAGCAGTGAAGGTGGCAAGAACCAGAGGACATCAGACAGGCCCCACTGTCACTGCTGGCAGGCCGGTGTTGTCCCAGCCAGGTGGAGATGGGAGCTGGCAGCAGAGCAGCCAGACCTGTGAACGCTCATGGATGAATGCTCTTGGAACAGCAGAGCAGCCCACAGGGCTCAGGAAGAAAATGAAGTGATAATCGGGTAGCTCTGTCACTTGGAGCAGCTTCCCTGCTGCAGACACTCGGCCCAGAGTCTGAGAGTGACAGTGTCTGAGCCAGGTGTCACCAACGGGGCACACCTGCCACACTGTGTGCCACTGCCTGGGAGGTTGGTCACGGCTGAAATACGTCTGAGTCACCTCCAGTCGTAGGCAGTGAGTCCAGCCCTGGAGCAGGATGAGGGCCAGGACTCCTCTGGCCCTGGATTAGGTGCTAGCATCCCAAGAACCCAGCCATAGGAGCACAGAGAAGTGCTCAGAGCTAAGGCTTTTTTCAAGGCACCAAGATGCAAATAAAAATAGATAACATGAAAATTAAAAATAAACAAATAAATATGCAAAGCATCTTTTTCACTCACAAAAAAAGCCTCCTGCAGAACTAAGCTACAGAAGCCAAGCTGTGCAATCCAAGCTTAATAACCTTCCCTCCAGCCTCGAAGCTCTGGTGCCCAGTGATATCCAGGCTCCCCACAGAATAGTCACAGCCCCAAGGCTGCCAGAGCTCAGGAATGCACAGGGTGGGATGGCTGGAGTGTCTGTGTGAGGCCAGGAGCTGGACTCAACAATTCACTGGGTTTATTCCCACTCAGGACATTCTGTGGTAAGTCTGGAGATGTCCCAGCCACCCTCAGGCCCCCTTTTTTTGGGAAGCTGCATCCCCTACTGAACTCTGTCTGATTTGCAGATTTGCCTTTGTTACCTGCCCACTATCTGCAGAGGAGCACATCAGATTAAGGTGCCTCCCAGGCACCAGCTTGGAGTCTTTGATTTACTCTCTCACGGGTCACTGTCTCTGTAAATGCCTGTCAAAGGCAATTGCCAGCAGAGTCAACAGCTGCACCCGTGGCTGAGCACAAAAAACAAATGAGGCTTTCCTCCCAAATTACTCTTGCCTCACAGAGAAGGCTGTGAGGGCAGAAAGCAGGGGACAGGAAGGAAGAAAAGACCAGAGCATGCAGCAAATGCAAGATAAAAGTCACATCAGCACAAGTAGGATGGGACAGCATGAGCTGGGCTAGCAGAGCCCTCTCTCTCCCCTGCCTGGGAGCAAGCTTAACAAAAAGTCACCTGATTTCCAAAAGGCATTTTATATAAAAAGCTACCAAAAATGACAGTCAGCAACCCTGAAACTCTTTAAGAAATTGGGGAAAGCAAGGATTTTTGAGGCTGGAAAGAAATCACAAGCAGAAGCAACCTGCTAGAACTGAGATTTTGGTAACAGCCCTGCAACAGCACATCCCAAATCCTATGCAGTTTATCTCACATTGTTCCAGCTGATGTGACCCAAGTACACACAACAGAGAGAGCATCCTGCTTCCCTGGCACACGGTGGGCATGGCATTACAGCAAAGGACAGGGAGAAAGCAGAGGAGGAATGAGGCCCTTTGCCACCCCAGCTCCCTTCCAAAGGCTCCAACTGCACCAGCTCCAGTTACTCTGAAGGGAAAAGCCTCTTGGGTAACGTTAGGGTGGTGCAAGAGCTCCACAGCGAAGGCAGGGAGCCTGACTGCTCTCCCTTAGCAGCTGGCTAGATTAAAGATGTAATGCAATGGGTCCCTCTGGAAAAAATTACACAGGCTGTTAAGAAAGATGCGCCTCTCCTCTGATAAAATCCAGCAAACATTGCAGCTATCTGGGCTCTCGAGCAGCCCTGTGGAGCAGAAGAAAAGCTGCAGTTGCTCTCATGAGCCCTTTTGGGATGCAGGAGCCAATGGGTAGAGCAGCAGCTCCATTAGCAGCAAAGCAAATGTGCAGACACAGCACCATGGAGAGCAAGGCAGACCTTGACTGCAAGGGGAGAGGCAAAAGGATGCTCGGCAGCAATGGCTCACTGGCTCCCACTGGGATCCAGGGGCAGCAGGGAGCTTCAGCCCCTCGCAGGATCTTCCTGCCCAGAGAAGAGGGAGTGACCTGGCTGACCCCCTGGCAACCGTGGCACTGTGGGAATCCAAAGCTGGTGCTTGTCCTGGCTGGCAGGCAGGAATCAACCCCAGCTCCCAGAGCCGACAGGACCAGAGGAGCACAGGCTGTTCACAGCACCAGGAGCATCGTGTGCTAAACAATCTCATGGTTACCCCTCATGGGAAGATAATCCAGTTTAGTACAGCCTTGCTGGGAGTGTAGCAAGTGCCCCTTCTTAAGCAGCACAGACTACATTAAATTGGACTCCAACACTCCCTCAGTGTTCAGCACCTTCACAGTGGAGCCTGAGCAGTAACACATTGGACTTGTCCAGAGGAAGCAGATGCAGGGGAGAAGGTCACAGAGCAGAGCTCCCATTGGCATGCACAGAGCCCTTCTGCAGAGCAAACCCATCCAGCCAGCACGAGGCACCTGCAGAGAATTTTCCCAGGGGAACCCTGGGCTTGCTCACAGATGCAGGGAGCATTTCCAGGTCCTCAGTGTGTGCTTCCAGGTCCAGCCACCTGCACACCTCACACTCTTTCCTGTTCTCTGGGCGTACAACTGCCAATTCTCACTCCTTTCCAAGGGAACCTGTTGGCTTGGATGCTGTGCCAGGCTCCACTGCACAGATCCAGGTGCTTCCACAAGCACACAATGTCTGGAGGAGGGTGACACTCATGGATAACACTCCTCTGCAGTGAAATCCAGTGCAGCTTGCTTCCCACATGCTGCACACACCTGAAGCAGCTGCCCCACCACGTTCACTGCTGTAGTGCTTTGCTTCTTGGAAAGGCCATTCCACAGTCCCAGCCTGGCTCTGCAAACATCCCAGGCAGCCAAGCTTTACCCTGTGGTGTCATTCCCCATGTCACCGGGCTGGGCTAAATTCCTGAAACACAGCCTGTCCTTCACTCACTCCCCACCACTATCCTCACCCTCCAGATCCTCCCAGCCTCCCACAGCAGGGTGAAGCTGAGAAACTCACACCCTCTCCCAACCCTTCCCCATTCCCTTTAAACCCCTCCCTTGTGTGAAAGCTCCTGCAGGACCCAGAGGAAGGTGGACTTACAGAAGGAAATAACAGCTAAAATTCAGTTGCTCTGATCCAAGCAAGGATGCCCACAGATTTCCAAATCCCAGTGGGGAGATAAATTGGAAAAATTGGAAAACAGATGCCCGCAGACCGCCTGAGATGACAACTTGGTGTGAAATGCCAACTCCTGCCATCAGTGAGCTGCAGGGCACAGCTCTGGGCTGGCCCTTTGGGGCGACAGCAGCTCCTTACCTACATCCCCCAGCCCCTATAAAGCTCACGGGGCTGCTGCAGGCAGAGCACTCCTCACCTCCACCTTTTTCTGCCACAAGCACCAGCATGGATCCAGCAGAGGAACACCCTCCCCAAAGCCACGGTGCTGCCCATGTGTCCCACAAAAGCAGCTGGGTTTGGAGAGAGCCTCAGCACCCAGTGATTGACAGCAGCCCCAGAACAGCCCCAGCAGCTGCACACCCCTGAACATGTCAGCTTTGAACACTGGTTCTTCTGGCAGGCCAAGGGGAGAGCGAATACATCTCACTGCTCTGCTGGTGAGCAGCTATTTGCAGGTTATTAATAAATCATTTACTGTTTATTGCAGTCACTGCTAAAACACAAACAAAAAGCATTACAGTCACTACCAGCAAAGCTGCCTGTTCACACAGGTCAGGGAAACAGGCGTTTGGGGTATTGCCTTCTGAAAAGGGAGTTTACAGAACCCTGGGTGGCCCAGGCTCCTCCAGCTGTGACAGCTGTGCCTGCACCACAGTGTCCAGGACAAACTCTGCCTCCTGCCAGAGCCCCTCTGCAAAGGAACCGACAGCAACAGAATCACTCTGCAGAAATTCTCCTGAGGAGCTTGTGCTCTCTCTAGCCACTTTTTGGCAGGGCTGCAGGGAACCCAGCAGGGCTGTGAGTCTCTCCCCCACCTTCCCACAACTGAAGGACCAAACCCTTGAGTCACCCTCCAGCACTGCAGATGGGTCCAAGGGCTGCTGAGAGTCTCTTAACCCTGCTTCCTCCAAAAACGCCATGAGAAAAGTACAGAAAGGAAAGAAACTGCCAAGCTGCCCTTACTTCGCTGTTAAACAGGGAATTTGCTTTCATCAGCATATCAAGAGCCTGTGGAGATCAAGGAAATACATTCCTCCATACAGTCTCCATGGCAGGGAGCTATTTGCAACCTGAAAAACAGCTGCTTCATTTTGCACATCTGAGAATGATCCTCAGCACAACGACTGGCTTTAAAGGATCAAGTACTACCTTCATGGCAGCTTGCTGCATGCTCCCTCCACAGTGGCTCTGGATAGCCTAGAAAGAGATTTGCAGGACCAGCACCACCCCACCCACAGAGACAGGGCACAAGGATGCCCCAGAGCCCAGCACCTCCAGCAGATCTCTGCAAATATGCTGCTGGCAGCCCTCTCCAGGGGACTGCAGAGACCCCTGTGGCCAAGGGCCACTGGGAAAGCCCTGGCCAAGGTGGAGGTGCCCACTCCAAACTGGGAGGCTGAGACAGGGCCTTGGGGACATCAGTGACAGGGACCTCCAAGGAGGAGGAACAGCAGCACAAGCTGAAATTGTGTCACTGAAGACCAGAATTTGGTTTTCTGCTTAAGCAGAGTGAAAACAAACGAAAGGACCAGAGCAAGTCACAACTACATCATGATGTGTTCCCCAATTGGCACCTGCACAGTGGATGTGCCCTTGGGACACCTGGGGACAGGCCAGCACCTGTGTCCAAGCCAGGAACCCTGAGCAGGGTTAAGAGTAGACATCTACCCTCCCTCCCCACACTCTCTGAATAATTAATCCTCCAGAAATCAGTCGAGTGTTTAACCAAGCCAGCTCAGCAAACGTGGTAAGGAATTTCTAGGTCAGAACTACAAGCGCTGGGGAAGGAAAAAAATGAAAAAAAGAGCCATAGTGTTCTTTTCCTGTTCTTTCCCAAGGGATTAGCAACCTGCTCTGCATCTGCTCTGAGGCAGCACCTCAGAGCAAGAGCTTAGATGGGAATCACACCTTGTTACCCTGACATCCCTGACACTTCAGCTGCCTCTGACACCACCAAAGAGCACATTTCTGTGCAGAGCACCTCTCCCCAGCTCACACAGCTCACTCCCAGCACCGAGAGGGAAGCACCCCATGACAATTATATTTGTTACATCCCTCCTGCTTCACTGCCTTTGATGTCTTAGCCACCATCTTCTGCAGAGGCATTTTTCAGTTTCCCCAGAGCTGTAATCCAGGCATGGAGCTCACAGTAGAAGCCCCATATACACTAAATATTCTTCTATTATATGAGAAAGAGAAGTGAAACTGATGCCTTCTGGAGGCTGGCCTGGAACACAGACTGGACAGAGCAAGAGGATAAAGCAGGGATTTATTAAAAGGCTCACTGGGCACACCTGGGCAGCACAAGAGTCCAGCTGGGCCACACCCAAGATGAACCCCAAAACGGTCACAAAATGGACGCCCAGTCACGAGGTCTCACACTTTTATAAGTTCTGGTCCATGAGCATATTGGAATTAATTGTCCAGTTATAGCTTCCGGTTATGAAGCTCCAGCCTCCTTGTTTTTTTCTTCTCACTTTGATGTTGGTTTCGTTCTTGGACCTGAAAGTTGTCCTCAGTCCCAAGCTGGAGAAGGAATTGTTTTGTCTTCCTGCTCTGTGAAGAGAGCTTAGTAGTACTTAATATGAAACCTGAAACTACCCACCAAAACAGCCCAGAATCTAAAAAATAAAAAATTAAAACGTAAGGCATCATTTCTGTGAAGCCTCTCTCAGCCTACTCATGTGGCACTATCCATCACCATTCCTGGCAGCACAAGGGGACAGGCAGCTGACCTGGCACAGGGGGCAGCAGCCACTCCCACAGAGCACTGGGGGACAGATGCTGCTTCAGCCAGAGCTGTATCCAAAAGCATGAGGTCTGTCCTCCTTGGGAGATGACTCTTGTGAAAATGAAGAAGTAATTCTTCAAAAAGATGGAAGTTCCATGAGATGGATACAGATATTTGGCCACCCAAAAGAGTCTGGTGCTGAGTGAAGAGCACACAGAGGTGGGGTGGAAGAAGGCAGTGGGATAAAGATGGGCTGGAGGGTTGAGCACAGCTGAGGGGTTCCAGCAGTGCACCCCAGTCCCTCAAGTGCCAGAGCCATAGGAGCAGCAGTGCCCCTACCCCACACACCATGGGACATAAACCACTTCCCCCTGGGGACCCGCCCTGCAACAGCTCCAGTCTCCTGCTACTCCCTCCTCTCCTCTGCTCCCACCTTCACCCAGAAGGCAGGGGGCTGCATGGAGGATCAGAGACAGGGGCAGTGCTTGTGGTTTCCCAGTTCTCAAGGAAAGAGTTCACCCTGAAATTCCACTGTGGGAGCACGGGAGAGGGAGCAGAGGGCTCTAGTGGTAGCTGCCAGACTCCCCTGACCATCCCCATGCAGACAGGATGCAGAAGGAAACACAGAGGGACCAGACTCCTGCCAGGAGCCTGGGGCAGAGTGACCCATCAACACCTGCTCTCACCTTTGCTCATGCTTTAAAACAACCCTGACCAGATTCCCACAACCTCTGGGCAGCCGAGGAGGTGTTCACAGGCAGCAGGAATCAGGCGAGGGACACAGCCCATGCTGTGCCTACCTGCCACATGCTGCTTTGTGCCACCTCTTCTTGCAGCAGTCACAAGGACCACGCTGTCCCCAGGCAGCTCCTCCCAGGCTCTCCCTGACCTGCTTGTCTTTTCCTTCAGGTTAACCTGAAGGATGCTGCAGTCCATATTTGCACTTGGAGAACACACAGCACACATCCCCCAAGGCCCTGTGTGGACCCACATCCACCAAACCCTGTCCCAGCTCCAGCACCCCCAGCTTGTCCCTGTACTATTCACAGGCTGTTTTTTCCACCTTCTCCTTCTGCAGTCTGAGACAGATATGGACAAAGGGAGAGCAGAGGAGGGCAGAGAGTCAGGGAGCAACAGTGCAGAGGGTTGGTCCCTACACCTGGTGGGGCACACAGTCTCCAAGGGGCTCCATCCCCCTGTCCCGTGGCAGGAACACCACAACTCAGCTGGAATGGGGACATCCCACCCTGCTTTCTCTCACCCACATGGCAGCAGTGCAGGTGGCAAAGGCTGAGGTTGATGCCACTCCATCCCAGCAGGATCACGTGCTCTTAGGATGGATCTCACTCCCTGCCATGGGGTGGGCAGCCAGAGGAGAGGTCCCTGCAGGAGCACGGGGACCATCAGGGACAGACAGGGCCAGCACAGCAGCTCTGTGTCCCCAGGCAGTGCCTGGCTCTCAGGGGTGCTGGGGACCCAGAGCAGCAGCAGGGGGCCATGGCCAGCACCCCCAAGGGAGGCAGGGTGGCCCCAGACAGGGCAGGCATTGAGCAGCCACTCACCTCAGCCCATCTGCAGCTCCAGCAGCCCGGGGCACACAAAGCCAGCTCTGGGCCATGGCAAGCCCTGCCAAGGCAGGGACACAGACCCACCTTTGAGCCTGCAAAGGCACAGTTAGCTTTGGGGAAAAGATGAGAGAGCTCCACTGCTGGAGCCTGTGCTTTGGCTGCTTTTCACTTGGAGGTGCTAACCCACATGCAGACAGAAGTGTCCAACACTCCCCTTCTCCAGCCTGCTTCACTCGTGACACCAGGCAGGGGCTGCACCACAAGTACCCCCTCATGCCTGGAGCACACAGAGGGGCCAAGAGATCCCTCTCTCATCAACAGACAACCAAGACAAGAGGGGTTTCACAGAATCACAGAACAATTTGGGTTTGGGTTGGAAGGGACCTTAAAGTCCAGCCCATCCCACTCCTGTCATGGGCAGGGACATCTTCTCCTACCCCAGGTTGCTCCAAGCCCCGTCCAGCCTGGCCTTGGACACTTCCAGGGATCCAGGGACAGCCACAGCTGCTCTGGGCACCCCGTGCCAGGGCCTGCCCACCCTCCCAGGAAACAATTCCTTCCCAATATCCCACCCAGCCCTGCCCTCTGTCAGTGGGAAGTCATTCCCTGTGTCCTGTCCCTCCATCCCTTGTCCCAAGTCCCTCTCCATCTCTCTTGTAGCCCCTCCTCCTGTATGGTTTGACACATCCCAGTCCTTATCATCTCAGTTTTCCTTTTGACCCCAGACTGGCAGAACTCCAAAGAGTTCCTTCAGGGGATCAAAGTCAAGCGAGGGCTGTGGCCCTGCCCTTGGACCTGGCCCATCCTGTCCCTTCCTAGCACTTGCACTTTACATCCCTGCCAGCAATGATTTCCATATGCAGAAAAATAAAACCCCAAGGACAACAGGTTCTATCCCACTTCCTTCATTTCCCAGCCCTGGGATGAGAGCAGCCCTGCTGCCTGCAGCAAGCCAGCAGCCTGCCCTCACTGCTGCTCACATCACACAACAGCATATGCACTGCCTTCACCTCCATACCCCTGGGGCCACTCTCCAGTGATCTCAGCATGGATCCCACTGGTGGGAACTTTAGCAGTGGCCACTGATGGCTGCTGAACAGCCAGGACAGCTCAGCGCAGCACACGCTTCCCAAGGGATCCTCTCTGAAAAGGCAAATTCTCCCTGCAATTTCATGTGAAAAACACTACCCAAAATACAGGGAATCAAGAAGAACTGTTTTCCCCACTCTGGAAAGTGGATGTCATGGGTGGAGATTAAACAAATGTGTTTAACCACTGCTGCAGTGAAACTGTCAGATGTGACAGTCCCTGCTTCTCACTCCTCACAAACCCCAGTGCTTGCATCTTCCCCAGTTCCCATGGAATTACTGCCCTTAAAAACCTGCCCAGCGATCCCAACGGGTCCCACCACGTCCCAGGAGAGCTGTGCTGGTGTTTGTCAGGCTGTTTGAGAACAGCAAAATGCAGGGAAAGGCTGCAAGTGCCCAGGCTTGGCATCAGCCATGAGGTGAAGCACGCTCTCTCTCTGTACTGTGACAAGGGAATTGAGGCACGCTGCACCCAAATGCTCACCTGGAAGAGCCGAGTGGTGACTGGGTTGCCCCAAAACCAGTACAGCTCTTCCACCAGCTGTTGGAACCCTGGACACAGAGAATCTCAGACTTCCTGTGCTGACAGGGAATGATCCTCAAAGATACACTGCATTTGAACTGAGGCTGGAAAAGGCTTCCAAAGCTGAGTGATAGCACTGAAATGATGAGTGTGTAGTTGAATAGAAGTGTGTTGTCTCACACGGTGAAAGACTTAGAGTTTGGGGTTTTGGAATATAGTAATACATATGTAACAAGACGGAGGGTTTAAGGCGTAGTCTTCTTCACAAGTTTGGGTGATTTTGTGTGATTAGTTAGAAAAATCCACAAAAAAATGGGTAGCTAATTATTAGGTTAAAAGTAAAAATAAATTAGTTGGCATCTCATAATTGAGTAGTTTAGGCTTAAAAAGACCTTGAAAGTATAACTCTATTCTCTCCTCCATTTTTGCTCTGGTAACTTAGCATGTAGAAGCACTCACAGCCAGTGAGGCTGTAACTTAAAGAAAAAACAATAAACATCCAAGTCCAAACAAGAATTCTGTCTCTCTCTGACCTTGACAAGAACCTGGTAAAGCAAAGGGATTGGCCACAACCAGTCATCCCCGGGTGAGAGGCAGGGAGCACGGCCTGACCCACCCTCTGCAGGGTCCATCCCACCCCTCGCCCCAGGGACTGTCACAGCAGTGGGCTCTGAGCAGCCCAGAGCCCGAGTGTCACCCCTGCCCCTGGTCAGCCTGTGCCACTGCAAAGGACAAAGACAAAGAGACCCTGCCCAGCAGCAACCTGGGTGATCCCCACACACCGGTCAGTGGGAGGTCAGGGACACCTGAGTCCTGCACAGGAGAGCAGCCCTGTGCCCAGCACAGCTGAGCTTCCCACCCACATGGGGATATGAACCCAGGGACCTCTGGTCCAGCACTGTCCCACCCAGCAGCTTCAGCTCACCCCCTCTCTCAGGCCTGAGCAATGAGCTCAGTTTAAAGGAACTTCATGGCCTTAACATGAAGGATGGAAGGTTTAGATGGGATATTGGGAAGAAACTCTTCCCTGTGAGGGTGGGCAGGCCCTGGCACAGGGTGCCCAGAGAAGCTCCTGGACCCCTGGAAGTGTCCAAGACCAGGTTGGATGGGGCTTGAAACCACCTAGGACAGTGGAAGGTGTCCCTGTCCATAGCAGGCAGTGGGATGAGATGAACTTTATTGTCCCTTCCAACCCAAACCATGCTGTGACTCTCTGATCCCAGCAGCCACGAGCCTGAGTCTCTCTCAGTGAGGAGACAGACCTCCCTTCCTTGCTCTATATTAAACCAGGACGTGCTGCCCTCTTTCGGGATAATTATCAATCACTGGACTGATGATAGATTGCATTAGCTAATGGATTACATTCACTTCTTATTCAGCAGTAAAAAGTAGATGTGTGAGTTATGAACTATGGGCTTTTACATCCATATATCCTTTCTCCCCCTCTATTTGGTACCAGCAGCCAGAATTTATTTGTGCTTTCTCCTGACCCCAGCAGACATGCACAGCTTGGCAAGAGTGCCTGAAGCATTCACTCACTGCCACGCAGATGGCCATTTATTAATTACATGGCCCTCTGCTCGTTAGCCTGCAGCCCAAGGTGTTAAGAGAGGTGACATGCCCTGTTCAGAAGTCAAGGCACAGGGATGAACTGCTGGGGAAAGAGAAAACCTCCCTGAGGAGTGGGAACTGGTGAGGATCAGCAACACTACAGGGGCAAAAAGGCCAGCACCATGTACCCAGGCTGTCCTGGAAAAGCCTACCACTCCAAAGAGCATGGAGATGGGAAGGAAAAGGGTTAAATGGGGTGACATCATCAGCAGACATTGCTGTGGGGAAAGGGGTTGCAGTCCCAGGGGAACAGCTGAGGCACAGTGCAGGCTCCCCTGAGGGGATGCTCACTGGGATTTTGTTAGCAGAAAGCAGGGAGTGCAGAGAAGTGCCAAAAGCTGTCAGGGCAGAAACCTTCAGCATCGAGTTTCCCTCCATTAGGGATAATAGAAGAAAAATTCATCCACTAAAAAGAGGCCTCTCAGTGCTTTTTGTGCACAACACTGCTCCTTTTTTCTCTGTCTCAGTTCATGACACCCATGCTTTTAGCCCCAAAACCCTGACACGTCTGCCACTCACTGCCTGTTGCACATTCACCCTGTGACAGACAGAAAAAGGTGGCTGCCAGCTTTCAGCATCACTGAATTTCAGACAAATCTCAGCCTGGCTTCAGTCTCCACAGTGGAACTGCTGCTGCTCCAGCATTTACATTCAAAACAACTTTGTGGGGAGGAACAGCTGAAACAGAGACCACGATGCCACGATGTGCAAATCATTATTTTGCTTCACTAGAGCTGGACACTGATGCAAAAGGAATACTTGAATCACATCTTCAGACACACCTGCTAATCAGGGCTCCTGCTCTCAGCCAGTCAGGACTGAAACTGAATTAATGCACACAACCAAAAGAGCTGCTTCCCTCACTCCTGGCCAGCCAGGGCTGCCAAGGCAGCAGAAAGCATATCCCAAAAATTGTTTACCATCAGAAAATCTTACAAACTCCATGATGTCCCTGCCAACTGCAAGGGGGTAGAATGAGATGATCTTTTAGGGTCTCTTCTGTGACTATGACAATTGACAGGTAGAAGCCTGGGAACCTCAGCTTCAGCCAGAATTATTTTTCTGGTTGTAAACTGGAGACTGCAACCTCAGCCCAGCAGTTATGGATCAAATCTCACTATGTCTGACATGGAGAAAGGTGTCAGGGAGATTTTATTGCAATACAGCAAATGGCGTTTGCCATCAAGGACCAGACAAATCTCCCAGCTCATTACTCAATGTTAAGAAACACTTGGACAAATCAGAGATTGGAAAGTCGAGGCTGCAGAGCAGTTCTCTGATTTACCTTCAACTGACCCACTGCTGGGGATGGGGTTGCTTTCTTATAGAATTTTTTTCCAAAAAGTTGCTAGGAAGCCGATTGCTGAGTGCTTACGAACAATTAAAAGTACTTGGAAGATACAAAGGAGGTAACTGTCAAAGAGAGGGTGGCACTCACTACACCTCTCTCTCGGGGGCTCGGAGGGAACAGAGGGAGTTCGGTCTTACAGTCCAGGGAGAGCCCACCAGACCTCACCTGGAGCTGAGCTCGGAGTGACTCCCGTGGGTTCCCCGGGAATTCAGACCCTGGTCTCTCCCTGCCCTGCCGGGAGCTCCTGCCCCGTTGCCCTGCACCCACGGCTGCTCCCGTTTTGCTCTGGGTTTCTCCACGCTGTTTCTCCTGCCTGCCGGGACATTTCCTACAGCTCCAGCTACTGCGGCCGAGCTTCGGATCCACCTCGTCCCTCGGGACCCCTGCTCGCCCCCCCGGAAAGGTGCCAGCATCGGAGAAAACTGTGGCTGTTTCCTAGCTCTGTTTGGTGTTAATACTATAGCTATTGTTATTTTGTTTATCTTGTTAGACTCACTAGTAAAGAACTGTTATTCTTATACCAATATCTTTGCCTGAGAGCCCCTTTAATTTCAAAATTATAGCGATTTGGAGAGAGGAAGTTTGCACTCTCCATTGCAAGAGAGACTCTTGCTTTTCCTAGCAGGCTCATCTGTCTTCAAACTAAGACACCCACAAAAGAACACAACACACCTGCCCCTCCTGGTCACCCTCCGTACACAGCAGCCCCATCAGCAACATCCCCAGTGCAGGGCAGGGTAGGCAGCAAATTAAAAACTGCTTTCGCCTTTCACTTTGTGAGTATCTCTCAGCCAAGGGATGCTCTCCCCTGGTTTGCCTGGAAAGCTGAAACAAAGCTGAGGCGTCCCTGGGCTCCCAAAGCAGAGGGGAAGCATCAAATTTTTGACAAAGAAGGAAGTCTGGAAGAAAACTTCTGCACACTCAAGTGATGCAAGCAAAAAGAGTGCAGCAATGGTGAGTGTAACTACCAAGGCCATGAAGGGCACCCTGACCACAGCCAAAGGGGAGCTTGGTGATCGCTTCCCTCCCCAGTGACTCTGCTCCTCCACCTGTGTTGCTCCTGCAGCCGGGGAGGGAGGATTGCTAGAGGCACAGGACAACACCAAAGGTCATTCTGTGATAGTCCCACGCACCAACAGACACGTGGGGCTTGCGCTGCTGAGAAGCAAAATCACAGAACCATGGAATGTCCTGAATTGGAAGGAACCCACAAGAATCAGTTTCTGTCCCTGCACAGACACCCCAGCAATCCCACCCTGTTCATCCCTGGAGCACTGTCCAAACTCTCCTGGAGCTCTGGCAGCCTTGGGGTTGTGCCCATTCCCTGGGGAGCCTGGGCAGTGCCCAGCACCCTCTGGGGAAAGAACCTTTTCCTGATATCCAACCTGACCCTCCCCTGGCACAGCTCCTGCCATTTCCTGTCCCTGTCACAGGGAGCAGAGATGGGAGCTGCCCCTCAGAAGGACCTGCAGCCCCGGTGAGCTCTGTGCTCCTCCAGCTGAACCAAGTGCCCTCAGCTCCTCCTATGGCCTCCCCTCCAAACCCTTTCCCATCCTCACGTCCCTGCTTTGGACAGTCTCTAACAGTTTTAGATCCTTCTGCTATTGTGATGCCCCAAGTGCCTCCAGCACTGGAGGTGAGGCTGCCCCAGTCAGTCAGGGACAATCCTCTCCCTCACTCAGCCATGCTGGGCCCCATGCACCTCAGACATGGCTGTCCCTCCTGGCTGCCAGGGCACACTGATACTCTCATTCAGCTAGCCAGTGGCCAGAATCCCCAGGTCCTGAGGCAAGGAAGGAAGGTGAAGAAGAGCCAAAGCAGCTGGAGATGTTCCTCAAAGGGTAGCAGTCACCAGGAACCAGCTACACCTGGTGCTTCAGGAATGAAGATCATGGTATGGCTGAGGGTAGCAGGGGCCTCTGGAGATACCCCAGCTTGGACCCTTCCCAGCAGAGCCAGCTTCAGCTGCTCAGGACAGCTTCTACTTGAGTTTTGAATATCTCCAAGGCTGAAGACTTCACAACCTCTCTGGGACTAGCCCAGTAAAACAGCATTTTTTTGGTGTTTTAAGTGTAATTCCTGTGCATTAGTTTGTGCTCTCTTACCCCCGTGCTGGCACCAGCACTCAGAGATAAGCCCACCTGAGGGCAAAGCCCTTCACTTGGTAACAGAGCTGGGCAGGGCACACTGCCAGGACCTGACAGTAGAGCCACAGACCAGATTCCTGTGGGTGCTGAGTGCTTCAAAACCCACCTGTGGCTGTGGATAGCAAACCACAGCACCCAGGGTGGGAAGGAATGGTTCCCAAATCCAAATCCATTCAAAACCAGGTTTTACCACAGCAACACATCTCCACAGCCAGGATGAGGCAATTGAAATGTTGATAGAATGGAAAGAAAATATTTTTTCGCTTGTAAAAGACAGAGCCAAAAGGAGTTGTGATGGGATGCTGCTTCTTTTCTCCTCCAAAGCCTGTTCTGGCACCTCTGGCCAGAGGTTTGCTTTCTAGAATTTGTCCAGCTGGGGCCAAGAGACTGAGGAAAGGACGTGCAGGAAGCTGTGAGCACCCACACTTCTGACTTTGGAGAGGCATCTGGATTTTCCCTCTGCAGAGAGGGTGCTTGGGCACAAACCCACCTTGGGAAAGGTTCTCTCCTGCTGTCACTGCAGGACAGAGCCCAAGAGCAGCACAGCTCTGCTACCACAAAACCTGAGTTACACCTCCTGCTTTTCCAGGGCTGCCACAAGAGCTGGGAAGTTGTTCTGTCAGACAAATTAAAACTGTCCAGATGTGCATGGGGTCAAAAGGGTGCTCGCTGCAGGTTTGGTCCTATGGGCTCGCAGCAGCTGCTTCCCAGAAGAGGATTTATTCCATACTCCAGGGCATTAGCACTGACAGCCAGGGATGCAAACCCACAGCCCACACAGGATCCCTTACAGGAACAGCCCCACCTGTCCTCTCTCAAAAGAGGGTTGAGCTCATGCAGGGCCTGCATTTTTAGCCTAATCTTCTGCAGTACTTAAAGACTGAGGATCACTGGCCTGGCAACCTCTTGTTTTCACATTAATGATTCTGACTTTTTTGCATAAAATGGTCCCAGCCAAGTGACCCAGGAAACAAACAACTTCAGCAGGTTCCTTCAAAAGAAAGGAGAGAAAACCCCTTTTTGCCAAGAGCAAACACAGACCATTCAGGAATCCCTGGGAGCTTGGGTTCTTTTGTTTGTCTGGTCTTGCTTTTAATTCATAGTCACTGAAAGAGTTTTGTGCCCCTAACTATTGCATGTGCCACCAGCTAAGCACTTAATGAGGAGGAAGTGAGACTTACACAGTCACTGCTCTGACAGGAGGAGGGAGATGCAGCCATGCCAGCCTCTGCAGCCATCCTGATCCAGAGCAGCTGGCGGGAGCTGGCACAGCGAAGGACTCTCGATCCCTGCCCACCCACCCTGTTCTGAGAAGGGAAAGCTTCACACCACACCAGGCATGGGGGGAACCCTGCCTCCCACCGTGCCCTGGGCAGGGACAGCATGATATCACATGCACCCCCTCAAAGGGGCTGCCCAAGCTGCCAAATCCCCTCACCCATTCCAGGAGCAGGCACCTGAGAAAGGTAAGGATGAAAACAAAAAATCAGAGAAACTTTTGGGCTTCATGTGGAATAGGAGCAATGCCACAAACTCTTGCCACAGCCACAGCCAGCTGGGAGTGGGGATCTGGCAGCACACTGCTGCGAGTTATAAAGTTTCCCCCAGCTCAGAGAAGGAGCAGAGCTGCACTTGTCCACAGGAAGGGATACAGACACAGAGCTCATAAGTCTGTACAACACAACATCTCCTCAACACCACAGCAGATGGGCAAGAGACCAGCTAGACAATGCTGGCCATGCAGCCTTTAAACCCTTTGGGCTGGGCTTTGCTCCCCAGGTTGAGATCAAAGGACCTTGGTCTGAGAAGGCTGCTGCTCTGCTGTGGGTTACACTCTCCAAGAGCAGAGCAGGCAGCACCAGACCCACAGGACCAGCACAGGGCATGAGCCAGAATCCAAGAAGAGAATTAGCCCCACGACCCACAGAGGCATTCAGAGGAGCTCAGAGGTGGGAGCTGCCAGAGACTGCCTGCCAGCCTCCAGCCCAGCTACAGCAGGGATGACAGAGCCCTGCTCCCCTGTAGCCTCCCCTCCACAGTGCTGCCCAGCAGGGACAGGCATTGCCACGCAGTCCATGCAAAACACTCACTCTGTTAGGATTGGCAAGCACTCAGGAACAAGCAACTCCCTTGCCTGCCAACTCCAGGGGATGGAGAAAACTCATTAAAGGTAAAATACAGTCCCTCTGGATGCAGAGGAAGGCAGGACAAGCCATCCCAGGCACCCAGCAGCCTGTTTGGATGGGGAGCTGTCGGCCACACCCTGGCAGATGCAGTCAGGGTGAGCTGCACCACTATGTCCCCAGAACAGCAAGAGCTCTTCCATTTCATTCCCAACCAGCAGCCGTGCCCTCCTCCTCCTTGCAAAGGCAGACAGGTCTTTGCTTTCAGAGCTGCCTCCAGACGTTGCAGATCCCGGCTAGAGCTGTGCAAGGGGACCAGAGCAGAGCAGAGCAGGGACCGTGCCATGCTATAACAGTCGCAGGCTGTGTGAGAGAGCCTTTGCTGCTTTTGTCCAGAAACACAAACTCTCTCTGTCCATGACCCAATCACAGCCCTGGCTAAGCTGTCCCCAGCACCATGGCAGGACATGTCCCCATACCTGGACACAGCTACTACAAGGGGCACCTGCACATTGCTCCAGCACCTGGCACAGCTGGAAGAGCTGCCACTGCCTAGGGCTCAAATTGGGCTGTTCTGCCACAGATGCAGAAGAGCCACCATAGGCACAGAGAAAACTCTAACCCCCATGGAAAGCAAGCACCATAACTCACAGGGCTCCAAACAAGGCACTGGAGGCTGTGTGTCCCTGGTCTGGAGCAGCAGGCTAGGCCATGTGCCTGACCAACACAGCCCGGCGCAGACAAGCAGAGGAACACCCCTCGGTTTTCAGCTTGGCTTTTCACAGCATCTCTTCTTGGTGGAAGAAGAAAAGGGGCATCACAGGAGCTGTCAGCGATTCCTGGCCAGAGCCAACACAGAGCAGCCTCACACAAACCCCCATCACCATGACACGCTGTGGCACAGCCCTGGCACCCCAGGGGCACAGCTGAGGAGAAAGAGAAGCAGGGCTACGTACTCATCCTGCAGCAGGAGCCCCGCGGACCCCGGCGCCGGGCTGTGGCTCAGCTGGGAAGCGCCAGCTCCATCCAGGTCGGTCGTGCTGAGGAGGGGTGGTCCAATGGAGGGTGTGGGAGCGACCTCAGCCTGTCCTGCTCATCACCAACACCAGTTTCATTCACTGATCCGAAGGAAGGGAGGAACTGGGAAGCTCTCCCACCACCCACGGCAAATGGCTGCTAACAGGCACGGCCTGGCACAGCTCTGCTGCCCCGGCACTCACAGCCCTGTGAGACTCCAGCATGTCAGCAAGCAAATCCTCTTTGCCTGTGGGCAAGGGAACTGGAGAGGGGAGGGGAAAAAAAAAGCATCAAGAAACTCTTTGTCTCCAAACATCCCAGCCAGGCGCACGTGCAGCGTGAGCTTCCTGGCGAGGGCGGAGGGGGGCCTGGACTCGGCAGCCATCATTTCCGCCTGCACATCCCTCCGCTCACTTATTGTCTTCTAAAAATAACAGTAAACACCGAAGAAGAGCTCTTTGTTTTTTATTTCTGCTGTGTCAGAGAGATTTCTCTGATAGGAACAAGCCGTGGGGGCTCTTCCCAATCCTCTGGGAGCTCCCGGTGAGACCAGAGCAGGGCTGGGAAGGCAGTGGGTGTCCCAGGGACCAGCAGGGAAGGAAAGCTGTCCTCTCCGCCCTCCAACCTGCAGCTGCTCTTGGTGGGGACCATAAATCCCAGAATGGTTTGGCTTGGAAGGGCTTTAAAGCTCATCTCATTCCCAACCCCCTGCCATGGGTAGGGACATCTGCCACTGTCCCAGGCTGCTCCAAGCTCCAGTGTCCAGCCTGGCCTTGGACGCTTCCAGGAATCCAGGGGCAGCCCCAGCTGCTCTGGGCACCCTGTGCCAGGGCCTGCCCACCCTCACAGGTATGAATTTCTCCCCAGTGTCCAATCTAACTCCACTCTGGGTCAGCTGGAATCCATTACCCCTTGTCCTGTCACTCCATGCCCTTATGATGGTGAGGATTACATGCCCTGGTTCCCACCTGCGCCAGGCAAACCATTTTCCCTGTTTCAGCTCAGAGAGGAGGCCATTGCTCAAAGTGTAGGAAGCCTCAGTTTAAGCCACACCACTCCCCTAAACAAAGCAGCGAAGCAAAAGGAAAGCCAGGAAAGCCATTTTAAAACTTAAAATACATATTTAAAAAGAAAGATTGAGATATGCATGTATATCTCTCCCTGGTCATGCTTCCAAATCTCTCTCCCTGACAGGCCCAGAGACTGACAGGACCAAGCCTGAGCTCTACACAGCCAACACCACTGATTAAACACAAGCACAAACTTCCTCAGCAGGCAGCTGCCCTAATCTAAGAATCTCACAGCTTTACCACTTGTTTGTTCAGCTTCTTCCTTTACCATGGTGCTGCTCTACAAAACTGCAGGGTAATGAGACACACACACACACAATTATCTTTTTTCTGACCTGCATTAGGAGTAAATCCAGCACTAATAGCCCAAAGCCTCAGGTATCCTCCATAACTTGATAAAGTTGCTTATCTAAGCAAAACCCTGCAGGGACCAGCCTCATTACTCAGAGCAAAGCTCTTCCTCCACACCCTGATTTAACAGCATTTCTTTAAATTTGCCAGCTCCAAAAGAAAAAAAAAAAAAAAAAAAAAANAAAAAAAAAAAAAACAACACCACAGATTAAAACAAAAAGATAAAAAAAGAGAACACATTTGTTTTCTCAATTTGAGTGCTCAAATGGCTTCCCAAGGAGAGTGCCGTGGGACGTGTCACCAGGCTGCTCAGGACACCTCGGCCCCAGGGACTGGCACATGGCAAGAGCAGTGGGGCTCCTGGGGGACAGGAATCACCCATCCCAAAGGTAAGGGGCAGCTCAGAGGGACAGGAGGAGACACGGGTGCAGCCGTGACTGCCATGGCTCCCTCCAGGAGCAGCCCAGAGCTCCCAGCCCTGTCCTCCACTGGGACAGGGCCTGGCTCTCCACCCCTCATGGGGACGGATGTGTCCAAAGATAACAGGTTTGACAGCCCCAGTACAGTAGCCCCTAGGGGGGAAAAAAACAAAAAAAGAAAACAGCTCATGATTGCAAACATCCTCCCCAGGGCCTGATTACCCCTGAGAGTAATGAGTTGCAATAATCAGGACTTGTAACTCAGCCCAGCCCCGAGCAATAAAGCAGCCTGGGAATACACACACCAAAGTCTGCTGATAAAAATGCTGTTAATTCCCAAGCCATCCACTTCTTGGCTGCCAAGTTACCCACTGCGTTTGGCTGGGTGGTTTTCCTCCCAACAGTGATGTGAGCCTGGGTGCCGCCTCCAGGGCACTGCAGGATGCTCCAGCAGCTCAGCACAGCTGGAAGGGGAGCCTTCCCTCATCAAACACAACTCAGCCCCTCAAAAGCCCAGCAGAACTCTGCAGCTTCAGATGTAACAGTTTATGAGTACCAGAGTATGAAAAGATGGTCATTACACCCATCGTGTGTCAGGCAAGGACTCTGGGGGCTGGGTTGCCTCCCCAGGCCAGGCTGGCACAATCATCATCATCATCCTCCTCCTCTCCCTGCGCCAGGGCAGCAGCCAGGCCCTGCAGAACCATCCTGCTGCTTCAGGCAATGAGCTCCAGCACCGAGGGAGAGCTCAGCAGTGCAACCCCCCTCCAGACTCTGCCAGCATTTTTCTGATATAACAGCTGGGTCTAGCACAGCTCATTCTCCTCAGCCATCCAGCCTTTCCCTCTTCCAGTGGCTCTGTGACACACTGCACGTCAGCTCTAGTGACCCATCACCACTGCACACCACGCAAATAAACGCCAAATCAAATCCACCAAGCAAGAAAAGAGAGAGAATAGCTTTGTTTCTTGTTAGCTCACCTACAAGCCAGAAAGCCAAGTCACACCAATAAAATCTGTGCGCAAGAGACAACAGGATGTCTGACTGCTGAGCTTCCAGCACCCTCCACTGCAGCAGGACAAAGCCAGGACCCAGGAGGGGCTGAGATCCAGGCAGGCCACCAGCCCTGCGTGCCCAGAGACACCTGGACAGTCAGCTCTCACCTCTGCCTGGCCTGGCACAGTGCTCCAAAATCCCAGAACCTGAGAAGCAATGCCAGGCACAGCACCAGGACCAAACCACACAGCAGCAGGGTGGGACTGGCACAGGGCTGTGGGCTGGACGTGCTGTGCTGCTGGAAGTGCTGCCATCCTTCACATGATGCACTGGCAGACAGGGCCAGGCTACGAGTAGAGCTATAAGCCAAGACATTTAAAGCAGAGTGTAACCAAAGAAAAGCCACGTCCCTGTCCAAAACTGACCAGCAGCAGTGTAGAAGAACACCACTGTCCCTACAGGGACAGTCATTACAGGTCTGAACTCTTCAGGCACTCAGCTTACAGAGCTACAAGGATAAGCTGCAATGCACTGTTAATACACTGTGCAGTCACAACTGTACAGGTGCATGGATTGATTTACTCAGTGTACATCTCCTGGGAGCCCAGAGAATGCTCATCAGCCCTCATCTCAAGCTGACTTGCAGCCCAGAGCTGATCCAGCCTCAGAGGGACACTTCAGGCCTTAAGCATCCTGGTGGGAGATGTGGGGAGACTTTGGCTTTCCTCTATTCATCTTAACTCATTTCAGTGTGCTTCCTGATGCTGGCACTGGAGGCAAAACCAAGAGTAAGAACTTGCCAAGGCTCTCAGCACTGCCTGGAGCCAGGGCCAGGCCAGGGAGCCGCCCAGGGCAGGGCTGGGTGCTGGCAGTGCTCAGGCCATGTCCTGCCAGCCTGGCATCTCCCACAGCCTCCAGCACCTCACCCTGGGCCTTCTCTGGAGAAAGGGCCAACCCCCAAACCCGCAGGCTCTGCTCTGGGGTGCACACACACATCTGGACTGGGAAAGCTTCACAACCACTCCACCCAACAAGGCCGTGTCCCTCTCAGCTGCTCTCCCAGCTGCCTCTGCTCATGCAGCTCCCCAGGATGAACCAAGAACACAAGAACAGCCAGAGCTCCAACAGGAAACCCACCAGCCATAGCAGCTGTCCCCTCTGAGAGCACAGGCTATTCCCTTCCTGGGGGAGGGGGGGAAGGAGTGGCTGCCTCACTGTACCCAAAGGCACTCTACACCCACCCTCCACTGCCACCACACTCTCAGCATTCCCTGGAAAATATTATGGAAGGCAAACCCCAGTTCTCAGCCCTGCTGTCCCCCGCATCAAGCTCTGCACAGACAGTGCAGTGCACCCAGGAGGGGTAATTACAAGGATACCTGTCCCAGTTAATTATTCCCTGGCCAGCTATCAGTGTGTCTGTGCAGGGACAGCCTCGGTCAAAGTCAGGGAAGAAGGTAAAAGTGGTTTCCCACTTGATGAGCCCCAAGCAGCCTGCCCAGCCCATCCTGGCCCCTCACACACCTAAGGGAGAGCAGAGCAAGACTCCAGTCCCGAGGAAGTGGGGCACAGAGGGGTGACACAACCTGCCCAGGATCACACTGTCTCTCCCAGGTGCCCTATCCATTGACCTTCATCAGCTCCAGCCATGCACAGGAGGGGCTGCACAATGGAAAGCAGGACAGCTTTGCTGGATTTGTGCCCCAGTACACCTCTAGCTGTTCTGTCTGGCACCACAGCTCATTTCAGCCTCTGAGGATCTCTGCTGGAGCACACTCACCTGCTCCTCCTCCCTATGCTGCAAAGCCAAGCTGCACCAGTGCCCTTGCCTGGCTCCAAGGCTGCTCCCAGGATGCTGCCTGAGGATGTGCCACGAACAGAGACCTTACTGGGGCTCAGAGGATGAGGAAGAGCCCAGCAAACCAGGCACAGACAGGGCAGGGCTGGCTTTGACCTCCCCAGTTCTGTCAAATCCAACAGCACACTCCTACTACAAGAGGAGGTTTCAGCATGCAGACCAAAGCCCCTTCAAATCTAGAAGTAATTTCTAAGGCACGTAGAAGAGACAATGCCACAGTTACAGGCCAATTCACAGATCTAAGAAGATCCTACTGAATTTTGCACCTCCACCGATGCATTCCTTGAGAGCCAGCAATTAAAAGAAGTTGCAAATCTTATTCGCACCATCATTAAAGGGAGGAAAAGAAGATTAACAAGATATGAGATCAAGTGCTGTCAACCTCAAGCAAACCTCAAAATGAAGTCCTGAGGTAAAAAGTGCAAAGTAATTACTTCACTGAAAAGCTTTTCTTTTACCCATGAGGAGAATATTCCCGCTCAGGACTGGGTGTGTTGAGGGGAAATGCTCTCTGATGCAGTCAGTGGTACCAAGGTAGGGCAGAGGCAAGCCCACTGCAAACCTTCCACAGCCTAATGGATTTTTTGCATGAAGCTTGAGGTCCCAGCTGCCACAATTCCCCAGGACAGGGAAGGGATTCACACTTCACAAACGCTTTCCTCTCTGACAGCTGCAGTTCCTGGGGCCCTGCTGAATGCAGGCTCCCCAGCAGCAGCCTGCCCAGAGGCCCTGGGCAAGGCTACAGAGAGTCACCAGTTAGTGAGGAGACTTTAAGTCAAGTAATGCCATAAATGCAGCCAGGAATGTGTCTGCCTGGAGGGTAAATGCATCCAGTGACCTTATTGAGTCATAGCCTGCTGACTCACTTGGGCAGCCCGAGCTGAGCTGTAGGCAAGGAGATGTCCTGGTGACAGGGATTCAGTGACTGGCCCCCAACATAGGAGCCTTACGGGTGCTCCAGGATGGCAGGAGCTTGCCTGCAGTAGCAATCAGCTCCCCCCCTCTGCTCTTCTGCACTCACTCTCACCTCCTCATGCCATAGGCCATCATTACACAGGAAGGGACTTCACCTGCTCTTGGGACAGGGCAGCTCCCAGCAGAAGCAGGGAAGCCGTGTCACCCTCTGAGGTGCCAAGGAGCCAAGCAGGCAGGTGCAAAAGGCCACGGTGCAGCACAAAGCAGAGAAAAAGCCAGCAGCCAGCCCCTAGGCACCATCCCCTGACCAGCTACATGGCTCCAGCTGCCACATAAGCTCCATCTCCCACACACTGCTACCTGTGCTACTCTGTCCTCTGCAAGCCCTGCCTCAGCCCCAGCCAGCAGGGCTGCAAGGCTCAGCCAGCTCCTTCCCCCTCACAAACACAAAGATCCCTTCACAGGAGCCACGTGAAAGGGCTGGTGTCAGTGCTGGCTCCGGGAGCAACACACAGGGTGAGAGCTCTAATATTAGAGCACAGATGATGACAGGGAAGAAGGGAAGGAACAAGAAAAGAACTATATAAATAGCAGCATTGTCCTTACTGGGTTTCACAGGGCATCTGATGTCAAATAGGATCGTTCACTCAGAGGTGAAGTCTCTAATATGAATTAGAGATATTCCCATCTGACAGTTTCTTATCCAGCACTTGTTCACTGGCCAAACAAGCTGAGTAAATATGCTTTGTTCTACCATTAAAGCCAGTGACAAATAATTGGCTTGCAACAAACCCAGTGTAAACAACATCCTTCCTCCCAGGCCAGATCCCCTCCTGTTCCCCTGACACCCTCCCACTGCTGCACTGGGACACTCTGTCAGCCTGGGTCCTGGCACGGGGTAAAGACCTACATGATGGACACCAGCACACACTTGGCTTTGGGAAGAGAAGTTGCTCTCTCAAGGGCGTTTGGGCTTCAAAACACCTTTGCAGATGTCAAGTGAAACCTGCTGCAGCTCAGAACATTCATTTAATAAGAGATATCCAGTCTACAGCCTAGAAACATGAGTCCTTACAGGAGGCAGACTGGTCAGAGCAGAGCCAGTTCAGCCTGGCACTGCCACAGACAAATTTTATGGTCAAGCAGAGTTCAAAACAGACTGGGGATGTTCTTGCCCTAGACGCGTTTTTCCAGACCTTTGCAGTGTCCCCAGCAGATTTCAGCACCCCCAAAGATCATCAGTAACTACTAGTTTTTCTGCTCTTCTTCTCCAAAGAGGTTTAGGGAGAACACAGGAGCCTGAGTGCTCCATGGTCCATTCCTGGCATGCACAGCTATAACAGGATGAGGTATGACAGTGGATATATCCCAGGTGAGTCCTTTCTGGATTCATCTATAGATCTGCTGGCCAAGAATGTGCCTGGTGCCTTTCAAATGAGCCACCTGCCTCCCCAGCCTACTGCAGCACCAAGGCCCAGCACTTGTTACCTGCTTGGGGAGGCAGCACCTCCCTTCATCCTTTTTCCATTAACCACCCCTGAGTTCCACTGCCAACTTCTTTTGTGTAGAGAGATGAGGTGAGAGACGCTTACACCTTCCTCTGACTCAGAACCTTCATAATTTTGTAATCCTGGAGCAGGTTTTCATTTCCATTTTCATTCAATCAAAGCACATTTCATTTCACTCCTGTTTCCAGACTGCTGATGGAGCCCCCACACCAGTCCTGAGTTGTTATCACCACCAACCTCTCCATTCTAAACACTCCAAAGGCGACACACAGCTGGCCCTTTACCTCCTATCACACAACTCCTTTCCAGTACCTGAAAGACCCTTCTTAGAAACATGGAGTTGTTAAGGTTGGTAAGGACCTTTAAGGTCACCAAACACACCCAGCCAGCACCGCCACCACGTCCACCTCCCCTTTGTGTGCTGGAGCAGCAGCAGTGAGAAACAGCTGAGCTGAATCCTGCAGGGGCACATGGGGACAAGGGTGCTACTCACCCAGGAGAGCCCCTTTCCAGGTGCACCCCACCACCCAGACCCATCAGCACGCACCAGACTCCACAGAAAAGCCAGCTGATGGCACCTGAGGGAGCAGCAGACACATTGTGTACCTCCTGGTTTCCAGCTGCTGGCTGGATCTGGCCCAGAGACTCCCAATTCCTCCATGTTAGGGGAGAAGCATCCTTCAGTGCAAAGCTCCTGGCTCACTCTCCTGCTGCTATGACCAACAGAAAAGCCACAGTCTGGGCAAAGAGCCATCACCCATCCCAAATGGAGAGCAGCCCAGCAAAGGAAGTAAATCCTACTGCCTCGGGTCATGCCCAAGCATCACCACGGCAGCAGCTTCATCAGGAGGCTTTGCCTAAACACCCTGTGATCCCAGTGTAAGCTACATCTTTACTTCTTGACATTTGCTAAACCCCAAAGGGCCCAGCTTGGAGGAAATTCAAAGAAAGGAAAAAAAAAAAAAAAAAGTCAACATTTTTCAAACAGATGTCTGCTGAGAGCCAAGGAGACCTCACGGTTTTGTGACGGGCCCACTCAAAGCATATCTTGCTTTTCAAACCCAGATGAGAACCACTGCCAAAACAAGAGTCTTGTATCAATTTCAGCCCCAGTGAGGAGTAGGAAGCAGTGGGTGAGGGTAGAAATTTAGCCCAAATATTTGCTATGAGGGCCAAAGTCCTGCCTTAACACGTGCCTATTAAGGAACACATCTAAAAACACGTGAGGAAGCACAAGTACAAACTTCTACCTAAGCCCTATTCTAGGATGTTCCCTAAATGCTGACCTTAGTGCTGCAATTTGGAATTTTCCTAAGCAAAGCTGGAATCACACATTGATCACATGACTGCAGAGGAAGTGGCACTGAGAGCCCCAGTGGGAAGGGATGGCTCTAACCAAACAGGATGAACGGGACCCTTGGAGTCACACAGAGAGGATCTGTTTTCTTCCCAAATCCACTGACAAATACTCTGGCCAGGGCACCTCCAGGTAGTGCCAGACTCATGCCCTCAGCAAAACCTCAGGAGAGATTGCCACAGCTACCACTCTGAAGGTGGCCACACTGCAGGAGTGACTCCCAGTCCCCTGCTCTGGAGGACAGCAGTGCTCTGTCACTTGGAAACATTGTTGTCATCATCTAGGAAACAGAGGGATAATATCATCACATGTTTCTGATATCTCTGTTTACAACTAAATTTCCAAGTCCTCCCAGAAAACATCTCTTGGGAACATTTCTGTAAGCACAGCTTAGCTGGAAAACCTTGGGCTCTGGCTCGGAGATTACAGCAAATCCATCTCACATGGCTCACAGTGAACTGGGAACAGTGACAGCTTGGGGCTCAGCTGAGAGCTCAAAAAGAAAAGGGGAGGGAAAGTGGGAATATCCTCAGATACACTTAACTGGTCACAGACTCCTGGTTTAGCACATCCTGAACTCATCTCTGTACACACATGGCAAGTATTCCCAGTCAAAAACCACTCCAGCCTGTGGCAAGACCTCTGCCCTCAACTCTGCTGCCACTGGACTTGGCCCCAGGTAATCCCTCTGATTATGCCAAGCCAAGTTACTCACACTTAATCCCTTATTCCAGACCTGCTGCAATTGTCACTTCTGCAGGAGAATTCCTAGTTACACTTGAAGTTTAATGTCCCAACAGAAAGGAGAGTTTGTGATCCTTTCAGAAGTGTTCCCTGCTCAGGTTTGAAGGACACTTCACATTTTCAGTATGGGTGGAGGTAAGATTTACAATGTCCTTAAACTGTCCACTTCCCTGCCTTTCAGTGCCTAGGGTTTATGAATGATATGGCACCCCAAACCACCATCCGTCAGAACCCTCACAGCTTGGGAGCTTCTCATCTCACCCCACCTGCTTGGGGCAGTCCTGGAAACACTTCTCCCAAGCTTCCAAAAGGTGGAATGGAAAGACTGAAGAGTTCAGAGCATTTGATCTACCAGTCAAAGAACAGTGGCTGAAACTTGCTTGAGTTCCAGCTTGAGGTGCTCCTAGGAGGTTAGAAGCAGCACCCTTGCACCCATGTGTGCCAGCACCTCACCTTCCCCTCCAGTCAACACTGCCAAGTGTGGGCCTTTCTTGTATGCTGTTCATGACAGAGAAGAAAACTTGACTTCCAAATACCTTATAGCATCCCTGCCCTTGGGAACGGGTCTCTCCTAGACTACATCATGCCACCCTCTATATGGAGACATGCCTAGCTCCTCAGTACTTCTGTTCACCATTTCTCTCCAGCCAGGTTCATGGGTTACAGTGCAAAATGTAACCAAAGGTGTGTTATTCTATGACCATTCGTTAGAACTAGGGTGGGGGGTGGTGCAATATTCTGTCAATAAGCCAGCTGACAAGAAACCAGTTTCTTTATCTCTTCCAGAACCCATCCTCCCTCCAGGGATAGGTCTTCTGCTAATGGGCCAGTGAGTCCCACTGATAAAATTCCAGCATCCCTCTGGGAGATGCTCCAGCCAGGGGTGGAGCCCAGCATCCCTACCTGGATAAAAACCTGAGATTTGGGACACCAAGGCAGCCTTTTCCACTGCACTCCCAGAGCAAGAACANGTTTTATTTTAGCTTTAATTCCTATTCCCATATCTTTGCCTGAGAGCCCCCTTAAATCCAAAACTATAATAATTCAGAGGGAGGGGTTTTACATCCTTCATTCCAAGGGAGACTCCTGCCTTTCTTAGCAGACACCTGACATTAAACCTCGACACCAAGCCCAAAGGATGGTCCAGAAGGACAGAAATCCCTGCACAAGGTCCCAAAGCGCTTGGCCACGCCACTTGGACTCCACACAGGGCTGCAGTAGCAGCCCATGGACAAAGGGTTTAGAGCCCACTGCGTGTACCCACCTCCACGCTGGGCAGATCCTTGTGTCATACAGACTGTGAGACAGCCAGAGGTGCAAGGCACAGGGCTGGCAGGGATGACAGGGCCCTGCAATTCCCTGGCTATGGAAGATCAGCCTTGCCCCTCTGCTGAGCATTTCAAGATCTAAACCTGAAAAGCAGAGCAATAAAGGACCACACGTCACAAGACCTCAAGTTTCACCGAGCTCTGTTCCCAGAGAACTGCAAATATTTGCAGTGTTTTATCCAATATCCCTCCATGTTTGCCCAGTTCCCAAAGATAAATGAACAGGTCACATATACTTAAGGTATAAAGATTTCACGGGACTTCAGCACAAACACCAGTGAGGCACTGTTGCCACAGGGAAGCAATTGGCATCCATGAGCAGCCAGGGATGGCATGGCGGGCTCCCATGCCCACCTGTCCCCTTGTCAGCCCCAGGGATGTATGCTCAGATCACATACACCAGTTTGTCCATGCCAATGCCCACTGTGCCCACAGCCCAGCAGAAGCCACCCAAGAGGATTGAGTCAGCATGGACACAGCCGTGGGTGGAGGTGAGTGCACTTTCAGGAGGTGAGGTTTGCAGCAGACACCTCTGAGAGCCTCTTCCAAAACCTCCCCAAATGCCAGATGACACCACATTGTCAAGCTCTTGGTACTGAACAACGACACAAGGGCCTGTGACCCTCATGTTTAGTTTGTGTGGCATCACCCTAGAGTCAGGTCTGTACCTCCACACAGGCAGGCAATCCATCTCCAACAGCCAAACCTATTCCCTCTACATGCTCCTTTTTCTGCTCTCTTTTCCTAGAAATGCTCCTGACCATTCCTAGTAGCACAATTTCCGAGCTTTGGTTCCCTCTTTGCTACAGCCTGTTTTTAATCATGCGTTAAAAGGGCAACTAATGCAGAAACAAATCTGCACTAAAGGTCGGGCAGTTTCCCCCACCCTGCAAGGCTGAAGAAAAGCCCTTCTGGCTCCAGCAGAGCAGAGTCCTGATCCAGCCCCAGCCATCTCTTCCTCCCCCACCTCAGCCCCAAAACAGCTGGGCAAGGCCAGGGCCATGTGAGTTGTGGGCAGGAACTGGGTGGTACCAGCCCATGTCACAGCCACACCAGGAGATGCCACTCCAGAACATCACTATTACTTTTCTGAACTGTTTCTCTGTTTTCCTGGACATTGTCAGCTCCCAAAAGTGCCCAACAGCATCACCCCAGCACCAGGACTCTGTGCTGATCCAGCCTGACCTCAAGGCCTGCGGGCAGTTTTGGGTGCCACAATATCAGAAGGACCTAAACAGGAAATCATCCAAAGAAAGGATATGAGGATGGTGAAGGGTCTGGAGGGGCCATGCGAGGAGCACTGAGGGTTTCTTTCTTCAGCCTGGAGGAGGCTGAGGGCAGACTTCATCAGGGTCTGCAGCTTCTTCTCAAGGGGGCAGCTCCAATCTCTGCTCTCAGTGACCAGGGACAGGAGCCAGGGAACAGCTGGAGCTGTGCCAGGGGAGGTTTAGGCTGGATATTTAGGCAGGAAAAGGTTCTTCCCCTAGAGGATGCTGGGCATTGAACAGGGAATGGGCACAGCCCTGAGGCTGCCAGAGCTCCAGGAGAGTTTGGACAGCACTGCCAGGGATGAACAGGGTGGGATTGTTGAGGTGTCTGTCCAGGGCCAGAGGTTGGACTCTAGGATCCAGGACTGGATGATGTGTCCAGTCCATCTAGAGAGCTTTGTTGAAGAAGCAACTGCTATGGCAGCATCTTTCAGCATTTCCTTCCCCCTCCTGCAAGATCTCCTCTGCTACATGGGCAGCAGCCATCACTGTCATTTCAGACATAGCAAGAGCACTGCTGCCAACCCTTCTGCTTCTGCAAATCCCTCTTGTGAGTTGAGAAAATAACAAGCTCACCCTTAAGGCCTGCCCTTCCCCCCAGTAAATTTGCTCTTCCCAGAGAGAAACCCTTCAATCCCAGGTAGCAGCTGCCAGATGGATGGAGAAAACAGGAATGCTGGATGGTGACCACAGTGAAGCCCCTGCATTGTGAGATAAGGAGCTGGGAACAGCACAACCAAAGCTTCCCACCAGAGCAGGGGACTGCTGGGAGCAGGGCCATTGACATCAGTCCAGAAGGGCAGGCTTGGATCTGGATTCAGAGACACCCGTGTGTCTCCACATCTTGGGAGCACACAGGCTAAGGAAGCTTGGCCGTTTTCTCCCCCCTTCTCAGAAGATTTGGCTTCAGCTGAAGTCAGCCTCACAAGGTCAATGCTCTGGCAGGGACTGGGAAACTTCCGAGATGATGTCTGCTATTTTAATACACTGCAGGACTGGCTCAAATAATTAGTCCAGTTGTTAATCAGCTCTTCAAGCTGGGGACAAGGAGCAGAATGAAGACCCCCAGTCTTCATTCCAAAGGAGGAAGGAGTCATCAAAATGCTGCAGCACTCAGACACTCCCAAATTTCTGAGGCCAAATGGGATCCACCCAAGGGTACTGAGGAAGGTGCTGGAAGAGCTCATTGAAGCACTTTCCATCATTTACCAGCAGTCCTGGCTCGCCCAGCTGCCTGGAAGTGCCAGTGTGATGCCCACCCACAAGAAGGGCTGGAAGGAGAATCTGGGGAACTGCAGGAGTGCAAGTCTGACCTCAGTGCGGGGGAAATTCATGGAGATCATCTTGGGGCAACCACATCACACATTCAGGACAATCAGGGAATCAGGGCCAGCCAGCACAGGCTCATGAAAGGCAGGGCCTGCTTAAGCAACCTGACCTCCTTCTCTGACAGAGTGACCTCTTCAGTTGATGGGAGAAGAAGCCTGTGGATGTGTCTACTTGGACTTCAGTAAAGCCTTTGTTATCCTCAGCATTCTCCTGGGGAAAGTGGCTGTTCATGGCTTGTACAGGGTACTGTTTGCTGGGTGAAAATGGGCTGGATGGCCAGGCCCAGAGGGAGGGGGGCCAAACTCCACCCAGCTGGCAGCCAGTCACTAGTAGTGTACCCCAGGGCTTAGTGCTGGGGCCAGGTCTGTTCCAGATCTTTGATCAGCTGGCCAAGAAGGGTGCGGGCACCCTCAGATGGCAGGTGACACCAAGCTGGGCAGGGTATTGACCTGGTGGAGGGCAAGAACACTCTGCAGAGGGATCTGCACAGGCTGCATCTATGGGCACTGTGTGAAGGTCCAACAAGGCTCAGTGCCTGGTCCTGCTCTTGGGTCACACCAACCCCATGGCATGCTCCAACAAAGGGGCTGGAACGTGCCCAGTGGAAAAGGCCTTGGGGTGCTGGTCAAATGGGGCAGCTGAATGAGATAGGTGTGGCCAAGTGGGCAAGGAGGACAGTGGTACCAGGCTTACACCACCACCAGTGTAACCAGAGACCTCGGGCAGTGACCATCCCCCTGCCCTGGGCACTGCTCAGGCACCTCAGATCCTGGGGTCATGCACGACCTGCCTCTGCTCCCTGGGGCTACAGCAGGGAGCCTCACACAAGAAAACACTGCCCAAGAAAGTTCTGTTCAAATACACAACCACAAACCTAAATTACCATCTCCAAAGGCAAGCCCAAAGCCACAAGATGAGTTTTGGCCCCAGAACTCCCTCCAAGATGAAATAGCACAATTTCTTGCACTAAATCCATGGATTCTGCTGAGTTCCCTCCTTGGAGTGGCAGCAGCAGAGCCCCCTCAGTGCACACCCACACACAGAGACCAGATCAGCTCCATCACCCTCGTGGCTTGGGGGGTATTTGCACATTTTTATCATATTATGAATGTTTACCCAATTCATTGCACTACAATGGGAGAAGAGCTAGAAAACTATATTAAGCTGCAGAAGCAAGAGTGCTAAAAAAAGATCAAAGGTCCATAATTTAAAATTAATTAATTCAAGCTTGAACTATTAACATAATTGAAAATTCAAACCGCACACAAGAATATACCCCTTTCCAAGTAATTTTCAAGAACCTCTAGTCCTGCAAGATAAGGTAATGGCACATTCCATTAATTTGCAGGATAAACAGTGGAGGTTAACCTCCACTTAATTAGAACTAATTGTAATTTTCCAGGAATAGGGCAAGCACACATTGTAAGAGATCCACTTGACATTAGAGCTCACAGGGAGGCAACAGAGCTCTTTATGCCACCTCTTCCATACACACACCTCATCCCTCTGCAGGCTCAGGTGGAAGAGCAGAGGCATTTCACAAGGGACCAAGGCCACAGACAGAAGAAAGCGAAGGATTTCACTTCTACAACACCCCTGCTGTGGGCAAAGGAAAGGCACACGAACACTTAGCAGACACCAGAGCCGCTGAGACAAGGTTGCAGAGAGCTGAAGGACCTCAAGGTCCTTCAGACTGACATCAAGGAACATGCAAAGACCACACAGAGCCACGGAGGAAAACCAGCACTGAACCTTGCTGGAGTTGTGCCACACGTTGCAAGATGTGACAGCTTGAGAGGATGTGGGGTGGCTCAGCCTTGGACAGCCCTTCCAGTAGCCTGTGGAGGGAGGTGAAATCCCACTGCCCACCTCGCTGCCACCCAGCAAGGCTCAGAGCAAACCTGAACTACCAGTATGCCAGGGGTCTGCTCCCAGTGTGAGCCCTCGGCTGTTCCACACACAGCCCTTCCAAACTCACTGCTCCCCGAGCACAAGGCACATCCCCTCCCCAGGAGCTCCTCACCCACCAAACCAGCCCTGGCCAGGAGCCAGCACATGAGTCGGAGCCTGGGAAGGCTCCTGGCACCACCAGCTTCACCACCAGCCCTGGTCGAGCCTTCACCTGCCAGCTCTGCCTCTTCCCCAGCCTGGCCCAGCTCCCAGAACAGCTCCATGCACTTCTGGTCTA
>VZTB01013710.1:0-10844 GCA_013397245.1 Thryothorus ludovicianus | reverse complement strand
AAAAAAAACCAAAAAAAAAACCACAGTGGGATGGCCTCCAGCTCCATTAACCCAAATTGATGCAAACCACAATTCAAAGGCAGTTGAAGACATCCTCTCTATAATTTTTTAAATTTGCCTAAATCATCTTAAAAGACTTCAATTTCTGTTCTGCCCAAAGCTTCTCTCCAAGTGGAAGGAATTGCTGCAGGGTCACAGGAGCTGCACTTCTTCCACCTGGGCCAATGCTACCCCTGAAGCCCCCAGGAGCCACGGGGACACCCAAACCTGCCTTCCCTGGGGACTAACTCCCACCTGGGGCCCTGCCCAAAGCACCAGCACAGCTCATGCTCACAGGACACGGCTGAGGTTTCATTCACACCCACTGGAGGGAGGGGAAGGACCAGCTCCTGGAAATCAGAGCTCCCTCTCTGTGGCAGCTGTGTTAAACTTGCCCACAGAAGGCCTTTGGAATGAGGTGACCTTTGAGGTCTTTCTGACCCAAACCAGCTGTGGCTCTGTGAAACACTGACCTCCCCATGTGTGGCACAGCCCAGGCACTGCACAGCAGCTGCCAGCTCAGGACCATGCCATGCGTGCAGCACACACCCCTTTGCTTTTTTCCATCTTTATCCTGAGCTAGTGACCTCTCCAGCACTGCTCACGACAGCTCCTGCCACAAAGCCAAGTAAAGCAGTGACTTCATCACAGCTTCCTTCACCTAAATTGTCTCGGGAGACCCCACTGCTGCTTTCCAGCATCCTCCCCACACAGCTGCACACCCCCGCTTCCTTCCTCTGCCTCACATCCACCCCTCGGGCCCAGGCTGCAACCCCCAGCTTGCCTGCATGCTCCAGGACAGCCCAAACCAGCCAGTGACCCCGACCCCTCCCTGGACTCCTCCAGGTCTTCAACACACAGCAAGAAGCTTCCAGAGGCTCCTCAGGGTCAACAGGGCTGATCAAGAGCCAAGCAGAGCTCCTGGGGAGAACAGGCAGGGCAGGAGGCTCACCTGCTCAGGTTCAAGGCCAAGAACAGGCAGCAGTAGCTCTCTGCCCCGAGCTCAGAAACTTCCCTGAGGATCAGGCAGAGGCACATTTGCACCCAAAACCCTTTGTGCATCCCTCGAAAAACATAGGATGGCATCAGCATGCTGAGGTGGCAAAGCACAATCAGCCAGGGAAAGAAAACGCCTGCAACATTGACAAAAATCTGGAAATATTTTGGAAAGAGGTGCTCTGAATCTTTTCATTCTGTTTTTCTGTGAGGCATGGCAAAAATAAGGTGCTTGAAATCATTTTATTTAAAGCTTTTTGAAGCACCACGCTGCTCAGTCAGCTCCACTAGACAGACACTGCCCAGCACCATCTCCAGCAGGCTGATGGCATTCCTGAGGGGTCCTTTGGCCGTGGCCAGGGGCCAGCAAGTACAAATAAAGCATATCTAGTTTAAAAACAATAGCACATTGCCTTCAGACTCATCTGGTCATTTTCACCGAGCCTGTGCTCCCAGCCCTAAGCTGATCCATCAATGAAAGCGTCTCCATTGATTTTGAGGGACTTTTTCCCAGCACACAAATTACCCAGCTGCCCTCTCCCAGGCCAGCATGACAGGCCAAAACTGTTCTTCAGGCGACGCTTTTGTCCTCAAAACACTCCCCATGTTTCAGCCAGGTTGCTCTCTTTCATAGAGCCAGGGAATGGTGAGAAGAGACCTTTAGGATGGTCCCATCCCACCCCCTGCCATGGGCAGGGACACCTCCTGCCATCCCAAGCCCCATCCAGCCTGGCCCTGGGCACTTCCAGGGATCCAGGGGCAGCCACAGCTGCTCTGTGCACCCTGTGCCAGGGCCTGCCCACCCTCCCAGGGAACAATTCCTTCCCAATATCCCATCCATCCCTGCCCTCTGGCAGTGGGAAGCCATTCCCTGTGTCCTGTCCCTCAATCCCTCCTCCCAAGTCCCTCTGCAGCTCTCCTGGAGCTCCTTTGGGCACTGGAAGGGGATCTGAGCTCTCCCTGGAGCTGTCTGCTCTCCAGACTGAGCATCTCCAGCTCCACCAGCATTTGGGATGCTCCTTACGAATGGAAAGGGGCACAGTTTCAATCAACCCAAAAAAGACCACAGCATCACACACGGTGTTTGTTATTTCATATTTTCTAAATTTTTAGGTTTGATAAGTTTGAACAGCTCTCTTTCCTCCTTAATTGGTGCAATTGTTTTTAACTCTGCTCCGGGAGCCATGTTGCCATGGCTACCCCACACAAGCCTGGGCAAACGAGGTGTATTTTTAGAATTGCCAAAATATATGTCTCTAACAACCTCTCTGGACACAGCTCTCCCTTTTCTGTGACACAGGAATTAAGGGCATTCAATAGAATTAAAATGTGGGAAATTCAAAACAGATTAAGAGAGTGCACAGCTTGCGCCCCTACACACAGGACGGTGCCTGGAGGCAGGGTTGGGGCACAGCTGAGGCTGCAGCCACCCATGGGGGGAAAGCTGGGTGACCCAGTGCTGCCATGGATGGACATGGGCTCTGTGGGACAGCAAGGAGGAGCTGCCTAATGCCCATTGGGCTGTGCCTTAGGAGAGCTGGTGAGCTTGTTCAGAGCTCAAGGCTGGGGGACAGGCAAACACAGGTGACACTGTGGTGGGTGTCAACAGACCACCTGCTCAGGGCAAAGCAGCTGAGACATTCTGGTAGAGGTCTGATGTTTGCCAGAAAAGATCTCAGAATAGATCCTGAGCCTCATGGGACTTCAACAACCCAAACAGGTGCTGGAGGAACACCACAGTGGGACTCGAGCTCAGGTGGTTTCTAGGATGCACTGGTGACAGCTCCCTAACATGGGGGAGAGGGGACAGCAGGAAGGGATGCTCTGCTGGGCCTCACTACAAATGAGGAAGAACTGGTCAGGGATGTGAAGGCCTTGAGCAGCCTTGCAGTGCCCATGGGGTGGGGGGACACTCTGATGGAGCAGCACACCCAGCAAGGCCCCTGTGTGCTCGTGACAAATGACATTTCACTGGTGGTGGGCAGGCAGACAGGTAAACCCTAAGGTGCAGAGTTCTCGTCCTCAGACTGCCCCAGCTCCAGTGCTGCTGGCACTCCTCCAGGAGAGTCACTGCCCAGCAGCAGCTCCCTCAGCTTCGGGGGAGAAAACACACCCGAACTGAGCCAGAAGGAAATACGAGGAAGGAAATGGAAAGTATTGCAAGGATTAACAGCATTTTAGCTGAAGTCAGCAAGTGGATTAAGGGGAGGGAAAGCTGGGGGCATCAGCAGAAACTCCTCTTTGGCAGGAAAGAACCCCTTAAAAAGAAACTGGTGAGCTGTGGCATTGTGAGCCTGACCCAGGTTCCAGCAAGGACTCATCAGGGACAAGGGAAAGCACAACCAAAAGGAGACCACAGTGCCAGCAAGAGCCATTCCCTGCTCCAGCTCCACAATGCTGCAGCTCTGCTCTCCCTGCATGGCACTCCCAGGGAGCTGCCAGGCAGAGACTGGAGAAGAACCAAAGAACCTCTCACCTCCAGCACAGGTGGGATGGTTGAGCACAGCCTGATTCCTGATCAGAAGCTGCATTCTGACTCAGTTTACAGATACAGGACCCATGAGAGGGCACAGTAGGTCCTGTGGTCTCACAGCCCACCCTGACTGCCCTGAGTCAGGCACAGGAGGTCTCCACCACCACAGCTCTCCTCTTTCTGGGCAGCAGCTGCAAAAGCCTCAGGCACAACAATCATACCTGTAAAGGAGAGCACGGCCTCCTGACAATCATTCCTCCTGAGCCACAGCACCACCACAGCAGCGGCCCTCAGCACCCTGTCCATCCATCCTGGTGGCCACAGGCTCTATTTCCAGGAACACACCAATGACATCAAGAAAAACAAAACAAAAAATAAAGAGAAGATTCTAGAGGTGCAAATACCCAGGAGTGAATCTTCTGCTTTAGAGAGCAGCTGTATTTGAGAGCTCCCAGGGTCTTGAAAATTCGCACAGACTAGAGAAAGGAATAGTTCAGAGAGACATTTACATGCTGTAAGTCAAATAGGATCATAAATATGAAGAGAACAGCAGAGTCCAGAGATGTTCCTGCTGCTAATGCCTCACTGAATCCCCCTCCGGACACTGTTTCCAGAGAAGCCGTGCTATGGGCCGTGACTGTTCCTGGCTGAAGCTGGGCTCTGCCAGCATCACTCCAGGGGCACTGTGCAGCTGGAAAGATGCCCTCTCAAAAATCATCTGCACAATTCATTTCAGAGTCACGGCAGCCTGCCAGCAGCTCCAATCATGCTGTCCCATCCCTTTCACAAGGACACGAGTAATTATTGAGCACTCTAGCTACTAAAACTGATTAGAGCAAAACAAACTAATTTTGTTCCAAGGCAATGATCTGACCTCGTTAACGATGGCAGTAATGCTCTAACAATATTTTTCTCTTACATAGTGATGTCTGATGTCTTTCATTAGCGCTCAAGCTGTTTTGTAAAGGAGCTCAGTACATTCCTATAAACTCATTTGCACAGGAGGGAAGTCAAGCCAACAGCCACATACCCAGAGGCTGCTCCCCGGAAGCAGTCTGGATTGAGAGCATGGAGAAACATCACCCTGCAGGCAGGAACGATAACCCAAGGTGCAGGACCGACGTGCGGGGCAACCCTCCCTTCCCTGCCTTCTCAAAGCAGGCACCGGCACAAGCTGCTACATCCCAGCCACAGCAGATGCCTGCCAGACCTGCACTGCAGGTTTGCTCCTCCTCCATCACAAACCTGCACCTCATCTCTTCTTTGTGAATGAGAGAACAACTCTGGGCACCCAGACTCCCTGTGAGGGCCCACAGAGATTTGACACATTTCACACCACAGTTATTAACCTCAGAAAACACCCCGTGTGTGGTGGAGCTGACCAGCAGCTCCCTAAAGCTCTCACACCTACCCTCTTACAAGGCATTAGTCACTAAAGAGAGCTACCAGCTGCCCTGGAGTCAACCTGAGCTCCTGCAGAAGGCACTGACACACCAGCAAGGATCCTTCCCATGTACTTCCACGGAGAGCCACCTTTTCAAATTCCGTTTTCCCCTTTGTCCTTTTGTACTTACAGACACCCCAAGGATGTTCAGCATGTACCAGCTTCAGAGCAATCTGCCCCAGCAAGGGCATCTCTCCCCATGCCTGAGAAAGAGAAGCTGGGATCTGTCAGGTTCCAGGGATAAAGCAGAGGGAAGACCCTCTAGCTGACACCCTAAGGGCTGGGACAAGGATCCTGCTGCTCCTGGGATCCCAGCGGGCAGTAAGAGGCAGACTGGGAAGCCGGCTGTGGCACAGGGAGAGCTTAAACGCTTCCCACTCAGAATCACCTGCAGCCAGGGCCTGATTTAAATTTAAATTTAACCCACCTGCTGTCTCAGAGTCACCTGCTCACGGGGCTTCAGCACCTCAGGCACCGGCACTGCACAGCTCCCACTCCAAGGACAAGCCGAGATTTCCCCTACACTTGGAACAGCAGGGACAAAAAGATCTCGAGATAGTGCTGCCACATAACACCCCCATTTCCCCAGCCTGCCTCTCCCCTGCCCTGTAGCCAAAAGCCGAGCACTTGCTAATCACAGATTAACAAGATCTTACAGCTCTGCTTTTGAGGAGGGCTGGGAAATCACTTCTCGCCATCTCAGAGATAAGGAAAAACTCCACACAAAAGGAGAAGACGATGCTCTTTGAGGTCCCCACCGGCTTGTCTGGAGCTCAGCCCACGTGGCCTTGCAGGGCTGCATCTGCTGTGAGGTGATGGAAGTTTGTGGCCTTACAGTTCCCAGCCAAAGCTCACGCACAGGTTAAACGCATTTAAAGAAAGGATTGGTCCAGTTTCCCCTCTGCACTGTTAGCAAGAGATGTTTGTGCAGCAAAATAACAAAGAGGTCCGAGGTAAGAAGCTCAATCACAGCCAGAGGGCAACTACTCCTTCCGCAGTGAACTGGCACAGCACTGTAGGGCGGGGGGCAGCTTCGGGTGAAAGCAGAACTCACATCCCAGGGACCTCTGGGATCTCTCATGCAGCTCACACATTCTTGGCACTCTATGAAATATTAAAAGCAAGACAGGCAGCTGCCCTGCCCGACTCTTCCCAGTTGCAGGCTCACACGTGTGGGCAGCTCTCGCCACATCACTCGTGATGCTCCCAAAGCCACCCTCAGCAGCCAAGGCTGCTGCAGACTCAGGCACAGAGCACCTCGGAGTGATGTCCCCAGGTACCTCCTGTAAACAAACACAGACCAAAACTGGGGGTTAGACTGGTTACATATCCCCAGAACCAGGCTGGATACTGGCACCACAGTGACGTGCAGGCACACAAAGAAACTTCACCTGAACATTCTGTAACCCATGGCAGCTGTGGGGAAAACAGGGGCAAGTTCTCAGGACAGGCAGGTTTCTGTCTTTCTTTTGGAAGAAGGCTTGAAAATGCTAACCCCAAAGCACTCAGAACAGGGACAGCCTGGCACTACATCCCGGGGAAGCTAGAACAGCAAGGGGAGAGATGACAGCTCAGAGGCAGCTGCCTCAATACACGCAGAGCAACACTGGAGCTGCAGAATTCTGCTCAGCACAGCAGGATCAGACCCCAACTGCCACCACCAGTGGAACAGCATCCAAGGAGCTCTGCAGAAGACTAAGCAGTCCTTACCCTTTCTCATTTTAGCATTTCTTTTTTCCCTTCAAGTTACTTTTCAGTCACTGAAATCCCTGTATAAGTCTGGAAGCCCTTGTGCCTTGGTGTCTCTCCAGGAGCTTCACAGCCATCAAAAGAAAGCATTTTACTGAATTCTCCCTGCTCCCCTTTTCAACTCCCTGTCATGCAGACACCAAATCCGAGGCAGAGGAGCTCAGTCCAGGATCCGAGCCTTGTTTCACACTAAATTTGGTCTGCCAGACATCCAAAAAAAGATCACATCAGTCATTCTGCTTCAGAGCTCGTTTCTCAGCATGAAAGTTACATTTCCTACATGTAGCTAATGCATGAAAAGCTTTGAAAGGTCAAAAAATGAAGCCATCAATTTATCACAAAAAGTAACTTCCTTTTAAAGCTGCTGAAAGCCTGGGCTCCCCAGTGCAAACACTCCATCTAGAGCCAGCTGTGCCAGCCCTGCTTGTCTGGGGCTTCCAGCACCAACGGGTGACTCAGCATTGCCACTCCAGCCCAGCAGGGCCCTGCCCACAGCTGGTGTCACCAATAATCAGCCACTGCTCTGGAGGGGACTCCAGCAGACTTTTGGTGGGACAACCTCCCCTTCATGTGCAAGGGGTCTTGGCAGAGAGCCCTCATGCCCAAAAAAAAAAAACCAAAGCGGTTCTGGCACTGCCTTTCCTTTGGGCACAGTCCTGGAGAGAGGTCATCCATGAGGTGATCCCAGCCAGCAGCATCCTGTCCCTTCGTCCCTAGGGACAACACATGGCTGAGCAAAGCAGGGGCGCAGTCACAAAGTTCGAAAGCACCGGGATGGCACCAGAGCTGCCAGACACTGCCAATACTTTCTTCTGAAAGGGAGAGGAGCAAGGGAGCCCGAGGGCACGAGTCACACAGCACACACACAGCTCTCCCACCCAGCAGCTGAAGGGGAGCAGAGGCCACAGCACCTGGTTCCACTTCAGCACCAGCCTCCAGCCCACCCTATAACTCTGCCCAGGACAATCCAGTGCTGCTGAAATAGCACTGCTGTTCCCCAGGTCTGTGTCCATCCTCCAGCTCTGGGGTCTTTCCTCACCTTTTTGCATCCCCCAAAAAACCAAGCAGTGCCAACCAAGACAGGATTGGCCCCTGTGCTCTCATTCTGGCCCAGTGACACACAGGTCAAGTGTCTCTGAGGTAAGTGAGAGACTTCTGCAGCTGAGCAGGATGGGCATGGCTTACAGGAACAGGGTCATGAAGCTGCCCAGGGCCAGGAGCCACAGGGGGTGGCATTTGTCTCTTCCTGCCTTAGGGCTGCAGCATTCCACAGAGCCTCAGCAGGACATAGCATCCCTCACCTGCCACAGCTCACCACAAAGATGTCATTTAACATCTCAACTTTAGAGCTGGGAAAAACTTGAAGCAAGCTGGAAGGGGAGTGCAAGACCAGCCTGGAGAGGATGCAGGCTGCAAGGAGCAGAAACTCCACCTCAAGCTGAGCACAGCCCTGGCCCTCGCTGCCATCCCAGTGTTGGACAAGCTGTCAGCACACATTTGTCCTTTTGGGACAGAAACAGCCCCATGGGGAGCGGCTGCCTCAGCTCTGCTGCACCTGAGAGAGCCCAGACCCTGCCAGCAGTGCCCCAAGGCTGTCCCCACATCCTTGCCAGCTCCTACTGCTAGGAGCCAGGACAGACAGGGCTCTTGGCTAAACCTCACTCAGCTTCCCCACAAGTGACACCCTCTGCAGCTCTGTCTCCAAACACACAGGATTCCCCTGCTGCCTCCAGACACACAGGCTCTGCCCCAGCCCTGCACTGCTCCCGTGCCATTCCCAATGCCAGCAATGCTGCACGTGGATGGCAGGGACAGGAATCACTGCAGCTGAGCTCCATGTAAATGGTGATAATGTGCCCTCTTAAAAAATTAAAACCTTAGAGATGACAAGAAGAATATCTGCTCTTAAGTTATGACTCGCTGGAGGTAAAGGGCTAAGAATTGACATTCCCATTGCCATAATGACTGCCATGCTGGAGATAACATCTGATCCCACTCTGACCACTGCTCTAATCATCCTGGAGCAACACACAGGGCATTGTCACTGAGTTCTCTCCTAGATGAACACCCTAAGTTCCCCACAAACATCACAGCAGTTGTCACTGGAGAAAGCTGTGACAGCTCCTGCACTACACAGGGATGGAGACGCCTCATTCCAGCGAGGCTGTTCTCCAGGAAGATGCACCAAGGTGACATCGCTTCCTCTGCAGGGCTCTGGCTCTTTGGGGAACAACCTCACCAGGAGCATTTGCCTTCCCTACACTGGGGAAGACCATCCGAGAGCAACACAGCTCCAGGGTGCCAACAGGAATGGACCGGAGGCTCCTTGGGGCTGAGAGTCATTTAAACAATTGCTGTCAGCATAAAAACAGATGTAGATTTTCACTTTGCAGAAGGGAAGCAGGAACATCTCTACTCATCTAACTAATTCATCCAAATACTATGAGAAATATCAACCTTTCATAACTTTAAATGAGACAAATCACTTTAAAAACGATTTATCAATGAAGCCCAGTTTTGCTGAGGTGAAAGCTGTAAAAGTCAACTTTCAGGTACCCAGGCACAGGCTGGGATAGGAAATTTCCCACCACTAATTTAGGGAAGAAAAACCATTATCCAGCAAGTTCTGAACTTCTCAAAATGCAGAACAACTTCCAGAGACCACAGAGGAGTTCTCAGTGCCACAATAAAATTAAATCAGGGAAATAAAGCAAAACGGCCAGCCCCAGAGCATGACACCATTGGAGACTGCCCAGGCTTAAGAAGCACAAAGCTAATTTTCCTCTGTTTAAATATTTTGAGGTTACTGTTTTACAGGTAACATATTTATGATAAAGAAGGAAGACAAACTGCCCCCTCCTTATTTCACTGCTGAAATGCCAGTTGAGAGCAAAAAAACAGTGCCCTTAGGGGGAGGATAACAAAGAGAAGTGAGTTCCTGAGCACCACACTGCCCCTTTTAGAGGGGAATACACAGGAAAGCTGAGCATGAGACAAACACAAACTGGTCCTTCACTTGCAGATATCGCAGTGGTGTAAACATACATCCAGCCAACCCAAGGACCAACTCCTACTTGCTCACCCTTCGTCGAAGCATCCTGCTGACTCAGGAATCAGTGCCGAGCACACACCTCCTCTGTATTTATTTCTATAAAACACACACAACTTGTTGCTCATATTCAAGAATAAATTGTTCAGGGAGCACATCTGCACATACTGTACTCTCAAGGAAGCAGTTTCCGCTGGTTTGGTTGGCTGAACTTAATGCCACCTGCACGAGAAATTCCCCTGTTCCCTCATTCTCAGACAAACCTGGAGAAATCCAGCTTTCACCAACACAGGAGAAAAATCGGGGCTGCTCCACACTGTGACAAACCATGGCTGCAGGAGCCAGGACACCAGCCAGCAGGCGGGGAAGCAAACATCCCGCTGCCCGCATCGCCGCTTTCCTGGAGGTCACACACTCTACGGAAATCTCGAAACTAAAGGAGAAAAGCCCTAGCGATGTAATGAACCCGCCAGGTGAGGAAAGCCTTTGGGCACACCCCTTGGGCCGGGATTTCTGCGGGACCCGCTGTTCAAAAGAGCAGATCTCCTCCGAAACCAAGGAAACAACAGAGACAACGAAATAGTTCCTAAAAGTGAAAACCTGCTAAGGAAAAAAGGCGCTGTCGGCAGAGCAGCGCTCCAGGGCAGCAGCGCCAGGCAGGCTCTATTCACGCGAAAGGACTGAAATCGAACAGCAAAACAGCATTGCAAGAGCATGAAGTAATCCCACCCCTGCAGTTCGTGTTTTCCTACTCAATTAGCTACTCCAAATGTAAGAGGGAAAAGGGAAAGGAAAGAAAAAAATTTAAACCTGCTGCAAAGCCAGGAGATGTTTTGCAACTCCCAGGCTCCTGCAGCAGAGCCCTGCGCTCCCGACAGCCACGGGCAAGGCGGGGGGACCCACGAGGAAGGGAAAAGAGGAGGGGGAAAGGGAAGATAAGAGGGAAGAAGGGGGAGAAGCTAGCTCACTTGCTCCGCCGTCCCTCGGGCCCGGGATGCGGCCCCGCTGCAGCCGGCGCGGAGGGCAACGGGCTCCGGCCGGGACCCGGGGGAGGAAGCGGGCGAGGGGCGGCCCCGGAGCCACCCCCGGAGCCA
>VZTB01013696.1:4618-32683 GCA_013397245.1 Thryothorus ludovicianus | reverse complement strand
GTCAGCTGCCGGGGCCGGGCGGCCGCGGGGAGCGCCCCTGCCCCGGCACGGCGCGGCCTGGAGCCCGCAGACCTCACCCTGGAGCCCGCAGACCTCACCCTGGAGCCCGCAGACTTCACCCTGGAGCCCGCAGACCTCACCCTGGAGCTGCTGCTGCTGCTCGGAGACAGCGCCGTGGGCAAGCGCAGCGGGCTGAGGCCGCGGTTTCTGTCCCCACAGCCTCCTGCGGAGCTTCGTGCGCCGCACGTTTGGGAAACCCACGATCGGGGAGGCCGGGACCCGCCCGCCCGGGCTGGGCTCGTTCTCGCCGGAGCCGGAGTGGTGCGGACGCGGCGGGGCAGGAGGCGGCTGCCAGGGCAGGCAGTTTCTTCTGCCGAGCCTCCCTTTCCTACGCCTTCGCTTTTCATTTGGAAACGAAGACAGTGGTGGTGGAGGGCCGTGCTGGCCGTATGGGTAGGTCTTGTTCCAGACAGATGGATTTTGAGAGATGCACAAGCTTCGAGAGCTGCTTTTTGTGGTTTCTTCCCTCTCTCTTTGCTGAAGTCTTCCGCATGTTGAGATTTTATTCTGAGGCCGCAGTGCGTGTAGCGTGTCTGTCCTGATCGTGCAGCAGTAGCTGCAGACAGACACAAACGCTTGTAAAGGCTTTAGTCAAGGTTTGGGGCTTCCCTGAGTTCTAATCGAGGCGTTGACTGCAGTTTCTCCAAGGCTCCCTGCAGTGTGAAGCTTCCGAAGGTGTTTAAACACGCAGAGAGGCGGCCGTGCCGTGCCTGGGCGAGCCAGGAGCGCATAAATCGCGTAAATCAGAAAGGTGATGCTCTAATGAGCTGCAGGATTCCCTGTAGGGGCTGTGTAGCAGCTCAGCTTTATTTCGGTTAAAATCATCCCAAAAAACCCACAAAGTTGTTCTTGAGCTGTTTAAAGATTGATTCGGACTTACTGGGAAGCTCAAATGTTGGTCCCAAACTTCCTGATGTTGTATTTGCTGCATCTGCAGACTGAAATCAGATTGCAGCTCTGTGATCAGGATTATTTGTAATATAAAACAAACATTTAATTCTTCTAAGTGGAATAAAAGTGCCTTAGGAAGGAGAGATTTTACATGTATGGTCATGGGTATTTATTTGAGAAGTAAAACGCCTTTACTAATAAAGTTAGTGGGATTAAAATAAAAGCTCCCTGGTAACAATGAATCAATTTAGGTAAGTATATTCCCAATTTTAGTTTCTTCTTTTTTATTTTTAAACAAAGAATAGATAAATACATTGCAATATAGCTGTTAGTCTGTCAGTTGTAAGCTGTACATAAAAGGAAATAAAATTTTTTCAAAAAATAGTATTTGTGTGAGCCTCCTTATTGAGTTTCATATTGTACTTAGTACCTCGCTTATTCATGAGTTTAAGTGAGATACTGCAGTAATAACTGAATGAAACTACTGATCTTAAATTTCTTACCTACTTAGGTTTGTAGCAGTCTTGAAGTAGTTCTTTTTAACTAGATTTGTCTTGTGGTAAAGGAGCAGAGGGAGATGTTTGGAACCAGGTTCTCCCTGGAAAATCAGTTATTCCTCATTCAGTTCAGCTGGTTTTAGACCCATCTCTGTGGCTGCTTGCCTTTTATGTATTTCTCTAGAGCCCCTTTCACTTCCCCGTTGTCTCACTCATGTTACAGGTGTCTGTTTATCCTTTTTACTTTCAGTCAAGTTCTCTCCATGCTTTTCTACCACTCCTTAACCATTTGCTGCTCTGCTGTTTTCTGACTGCTTTTCTCATTCTCTCATCTTAATCTTTCATGTATCCTTACTGCTCAGGAAAATTTGAATTTGCTCATCTTGTTTAGTTTAAAATACATTGTTTTTTTTTGTTCTAAATGTGCTTGATGTTGTGTGGTTGGGGCTTTTCCCCCTCCCTCTGTAGGATACAGCAGGACAGGAACACTTCAGAGCACTGACTCCCAGTTACTACCGAGGAGCTCAAGGAGTTGTTTTAGGTATGAAATAAATGGAAGAGAAGCATGATTACAGAAATTGTGGTCTTTATTTCTCCTAAATGTGCATGTTCTTGCAAAAGGAGGTTATCCAAGATAATCAGAGGAATAATTATGGTTTTCACAACATTACTGCTCAATAGCTCAAACACTGGCAGGAAACCACTGGCAGGAAATAATGCTGCTTCAATGTATTTTAAATTAAAAAAACACAGATGTCATGCTGCAAGCTGTTGAGTGGATGAATTATTAGCTTTGTAGTTATTACTTGGCTGCTTTTCAGGTACTAAAGCTAATCAGGAGTTGTGTTCTTTTCCCCATGATGTTTTTACTTCTTTTTTTCCCAGAAACTATTGATGTGATTATTGTGATTGTGGTAAGACTTGAGGCTTGTACACAGACAATGGATGACTAAGCCCTTCCTGTGTGACAAAAGCAATTAGAAAACAAAGTGGTTTTTATTTTCAGAGTTTGTGAAGGCTAACTTTAACTTTGCTTTACAAAATACGCCATGATTTTTAAACCTTAGTGATTTATGTAAATGCAGTTATTAAGGTACCAGTGCCCAAAAGTAGCTTTTAACTCAGTCCATGTTTTTAGCAGCAGTATGTGCATGTACTTACACATAAAATCAGGTGACAAAATACGTTTTAAAATACTCTGTGTGGCCTAATTCAGCACTAGCTAACTAATTCTAACAGTAGAATATTTCTGTTGGTAAGCCTGATTTTCACTCGCAGAGATTCTTGTGTTCTGTAATCCTGAGGTGACTTTGGGTGAGCACAGCCTGGTGTGTTCCAGCTCTGGGAGCCGTGTGTGCCTCTTTCTGTAGTTCCCCAGTACCTTTTTATTTTTCCAGGCAGTAGTTAGGAACTGTGGACTAAGTTCTGACACAATAAAGGAAACATTTTCCAAGACTCTACAGCTGTTAAGCTTCTTTTCCTGTGTTCCCAATGTACGATGTTACAAGAAAAGAGAATTTCACAGGACTAGGAAGAAGCTCTCCATAGTGCGGCTCAGAGTATTGTGCTCTTGCTGTATGACATTCATCATGGACTTTTGCTGAAATTCCTGCCTCAGCATAAATAAGGCGGTGTTCAATTCTGGAATATTATTGAGAAGCTTCTCCTCCCTAGAAAGGTGTGGGAGGCTTTTAGGCACCCAAGTTATTAATGCAGTCACTCAGCAGGAGTTACACTGAGCAATGCACATAGTTTCCCAATTTTGGATGGTTTCAAAAAGTCAAAATTGCTACGTGTCCCCACACAGTCAGCTGAGGCACTGGTTAATTTTAGGGTTGCCATGAAGAGGATGGCAAGCCTAAAATTAACTAGTGTTAACTAGTTAAATTAACTTTTAACTCTTGCCCTGCAGGACACTGGTGGTGAGCCTGTGCTGTTCTTGCACTGAGGATCAGCTGTGGAATGCACTCAGCATTTGGGGCTGCCTCACACCTGGGAGGTTTGGCAGTCACTCTGGTTCTCTGCAAACCCTCTCTCAGCAGCCACAGTGATAAAACTCAATTTCACAGAAAATCTGCTGCCTTTGGGAGACTTTCCACTAGGGTGAGTCTGTCTGTAACCAACCCTACTATGAAGTTATCTTTTTGTCTTTCACACTTTTAATGGCAATGCTGTATTTTGACATAGTGTATTTTCACATACATTAAAATAACTGAAGATTTAAGGTGTACCTTGTCTCTAACTTGTGCCTTGCTTCTGTTAATTCATGTTTCTACTATTAGACTATGTTAGATCATAAAGCAAATATACAGCTTTATTTACTGATAGTCAAAATATTTTAAGATGTTACAATATCAACCTTGCTTTAAATAAACTGACCCTTACTTTTTAACTTAAATCTGAATCTTCTAATCATGTTTGTGTCTTGCAGACTATAAAAATCTGTTTGTAACCTGAACTACAGACCTAGGATGAGATCAATCTGGCCATTTATTATTTTCATAAAATGACTTAGTTTGAAATACTGTTACTGAAATAGTTTTTAAAACTTTTCACTCAGTTTTTCATAGGATCAAGGTACATCTGTCACAAATTGCTCCTCTAAGAAGCCAGATCCCTTTTGGTGGCTGTGCTGGCACATGGTTGCAGAGCTGAGAGCCCACTGCAGCTGGAGGAGTCCTTGTGCATTTGCTGAGGCCACCAGGCTGCAGCACTGACAAGTGCAGGGACCTGAGTGGGAAAAGTTCTTGTTTTTGTAGCAGTGGGAACAGAACCTCAATGCCTGTGGGCAGGACCATACAGGAAGTTTGCCATGTGGAGAGGATGGATGGGGGTGACTCTTCTACACAACTTTTTAGCCTTGACATAATGTAGATTCAGTGACACTGGTATGTAAGAAAGGTGCTTTTAATATGCAACTTTTAGTTCTGCTAAATGTCATGGAACAAGAATAACAGTGTACTGTAAGATACAAGGAACAAGACTGGTACACCAAAAGGTCTTGTTTAAAGGGCACAACACACAGGAAATATTAGACCTCAGCAGGCAAGTGAAAACAAGAACTAGTTACAGCTAACATGCACCTGTACAATGCTCTCCCCTTCAATCCTCCAAGTATAAAGCACTGCTACTTCCAGAATCATCTCTGCATCTTCCTAAAACCCACTCAAAAATACTGTATATTCAAGTCTCCTCAAATATATACAAGGTCCTCTAACAGTTTTCTTCTTCAGGCCAGTTAAATGCTCTGGAAATCTTCACCAGATTTGGAACAGAAGTCATAAATGCTGGAAGGATTATAATTTTGACCTGTAGCTCTTCCTTTTAGTGCCCTTTTTGGAGCTGTTCCATTGGTGTCAAGGCTGTGTCCCACCATGCAGCACAGGCAAAGATGTTTTGCAGAAACAAAGCTTCTTAACTCTCCTGTTTTAGAACCATATGCAGTTGTTTTCATGTACACTATAAAAAAATCTGTGTTTTATAGGCTGGCCAGTCATACAGGTACACTCACAGGTGATTTAGCTTTTGTGACTGGGAAAGTGAGCATAAGCTGTGGATGAGCAGACAAATACCTGTGACCTGTGCAAGACAACCTGGAGTACTGGGAAATGTGATGGACAGAAAAAACCTCCTTCTATAGCTGGCCTAGTTTTTAGTGCCTAACTGGAAAGGCTTTGCAATCAAAATGCCAGCTGAACCTCTGAGTTACTGGCATGGAGTAACCACTCTCCAAAGAGCACTTCCCACCTAGCTGAAGGAGCTTGTTCCCAAGGGCTACTTTATTCTGAGGTTTTAACTCTAGCCATAAAATTTGTGGCAACTGTGGCCAAAGGACAAACCTTCCATCTTGTCAGTGTCTCAGCACAAAATGCTTTGGAAGTGTGAGAGCCTCAGTGAATTGTCATTGTAACAAAATGCATTATTTCCAGTCTAAAGATCAGTAAAAGACTGGACTGATTTATTTAGTCTATGAGTATTGACCTCTAAATGACAGCAGCTATTCAAAACTTTGACTCAGGCAGTGTCAGCTTGTGACTTGTTTAGTCTTTCCTCATACAGTCTCTATTTATTGCCTCCCAGGTAAGACCAGCAATTTGAAGCAAATTCAAACCTCTCTTTTCTAGTTCTCATATTTACAAAACATTTTTATACATTTTAAACATGGTAACAAGCTATGACCTAACCCAGCTGACTGGCACCCAGAATGAATCCTTGTTTAGTTTATCTAACACAGTTTTCAGCTCATTACATGCACTCTGGAGATCTTCTTTCACCAGTACAGTGTCAATTAAATGGCCATACTGCTCTTCAATGAATGCTGCTGAATTAATAATTTCCTGCTGTTCTTCATCCTGCTGATCAACACAAGATGTTGGTATGAAATGTACAGCATGTCCTGGTTACTAGCATTTTAAAATAAATTAGCACAATGAGTCATTACTCTGAGAACATGTAACAAAAGCTGCTACCATTAGGAAAAGCTATTGAAGATATTAAAACTGAGATCAAGGAGCAGTATGCTCCTGGCAGCTGTTCCAAAAAACACAAGGAGCCTCAGGGAAGGGGGAAAATATGTTACAGAAGGGACATAAAATGGTGACACATCATTTTATGTAGTTAGAGCTGCTGCCTAGCCCAAGATTTGGGAACCACAGTCCTCAAAAACTGAAAAGGAATGCTGCATACCCTGTCCCAAGTTCAGTATTTTGAGGGCTTACACAAAAACTTACCAAGTGAATTAAGTTCTGCAACATAGAGATTTAAGTTCAGGTTACCCAAAGTAATGACATTATGCACTCTGTTCAGATTTACACATCACCAATCTGCAGCTGATCTAGGTTTGATCCTCAGAAGACATGCACATACTGTGTTTTGTGTGCACACATTAAAACACTGCCTCACACTGGTGTCACTTTGGGGGTGTAGAAAATAGCTGGCTACCATCACCATTTGATGGGGCTGCTCATCAGAAATGTAAAATGATTGCTGGTTTATCTGAGTTCAGCAGCAACTTCCCCTGCTTGATGATGTACCCAGATCCATATGGAAGACTGGCACTTGGCTCTGTGTTACTTTAAAACTTGAGTACATAAGGAATCAAAAATTCCATTCTGAAGTTCCATCTGAAAGGCCACAGGACCTACTTAGTGCCCCACTTTCACTCTTGTTATGGAAGAGGAGCTTTCATGTAATGCAAGTGCTGGCCCAAATACTTCTCTCATGTCTACAAAGAAGAGATTGGAAGCTGGAATACTCACGAGGGGGGTTGAGATTTCCTCTGACATGTGAGATTTTAAGGCTTGTTTGTTCTTTTCTGAAATGAGAGGCTTCACAAAGATAACATAAGGCTTAAACTCAGGAGTCCTCAAGTGCTTTACTGCCTGTGAACAGATGGTTTTTGTTATCAGACTTCTTTCTGGTACATGTCAATGACAGACTCAAACTGGTTTCAGTAGTTTCATTGGTGCAGGCTGACATGCTGTGGTGTAAAGTCCTGCACTGCAACCTTTTTCTCTTCAAACAAAGAGAAAGCAGTGTCCTGGCTAGCACACAAGAGTGCATGGAGCATGGCCTGAATAGCACTGTGATTCCAAGGGGCAAGGACATGGCAAAAAGTACTGAGGAAAGCATAAAAAAAACCTGACTTCATGGACAAGTTATGGTTTGTTTTACCTAAGCAGCCAAACACTGCAGATTTTAAACCTGGAATTCATCTGAGGTAGTACCACAGGCCTTTTCCTAGCCCAGTTACAAAATATGGATCAAAATTTCAAGTATTAACTGACAGCATGGAGGTACTAAGAGCAAGTCTGCTGGCACTGCTTACAGTGCTCCTGTCCTGGGGTGATCCATGGTGTTCCTGTATTCTGTATCTGCACCCAAAAACTGGCACTGTATCTTTGAGATCCTACAAATGAGAGCCTTGGGGGGTGGGGGTGTGCTACCAGCGTTTTTAAAATCAGAACTAGAATGAAAAATCCAACTTTGTTGTAAGCATTGTCCCCAGGACCTGAGCAGGCTGGGACAGGGATGACACCAGTCCTGCAGCAAGGGAAAGGTGCCACAGTGAGGATGACTAAAGAGACATCCAGGCTGTACCAGGAACTGTAACCATTGCACTGCTTTCCCAAGAGCCCTGTTCTGCTCAGGCAGAGGTAAATCATATTTGCATTCTTGAAAATAAGCTGCAGAACTTACTTCAGGTACCACATCCACCAAACAAACCTTCTTTTTGGCCATCACAGACCGGATTGCCTCCAGACTTGTACCGTACAGATTTTCCTTGTATTCTCCATGTTCCACAAATCTAAAAAAGTCAATACATTTTTAAATATCATCTACAAAAAATATTAAGAATATGTATCTTAGAACATTTGAGAGCTGTTTCCTGGTCATAGCAGTGAAAGAGGGAGGAGAGAGGCAGAAAACCAGGGGTGGGTGGGTAGGGATTTAATTTTTTCCACTCTTTTTTTTTTCCTTTCTTGCTTAGTAGCTACTCTTCATATATCACTAATAGCTAGTCAGCACTACTAAAAAATAGGGGAAAAAGAAAGGATATTTTCCACAGAAGATGGAACAAAGCTGGCAAGGAAATGGACTGCAATTCTCCCATCTTTTGGGAGACTAGTAAAGATCTGAACTTTGAGGAAAGTCTGGTATAACCACAGGTTCACCCTACCAGTTTGTGAATAAAACTTTTTACCCATCATTTTGAATGGAGAGTGAGCAGGCCTAGCTAAGCATCTTTTACTGTCACTAGATTCAGTTCTGACCAATCATAAGACTTATGCAGGTTTAAATTTTAACTCAGCATCCTCCTACTAATGTTATTCCTAAATTGCTTGATTTTGCTCTAACAGTCCAGACTCTGTAGAGAGTTTTTTACTTAGAAAGCTGAATCCTTCTAATACAGCTTGTCCAACTTGTCACCTCATTTTGGTATTCATGTCATGTAAAACTGAACAAGCAATATTTTTAAACAGTCAATTATACCAGTATTTTAAAATTAACTCACTTGTTTTGCTGCACATCTGTCTCAAATGATTGCTTAGAAACAAAATTGTATTCTACTCCCTCTCTCTCATGACTTTTCCTTGACCTTGTTGTATCTAGAAGAGAAGGGAAGCAAGACATGGGAGACATATCAGCCTTTGCAAACATTTTCTCTACTTAGTTCCAGTCACATTTTCACAACTTCAAACAAGAAAATTACAGAGTGGCAAATTCAACCTAAGAAAATACAAATCAGACCATATAATTTTGTTTTAAACTCTATCTCAAATATTGCATGACCCAAAAATGAAGTTGTTTTGCTCCCAGGAGTACTGTAACTAACCCAAAAAATTCAGAAGTATCCTTCTTACACCTGGTAGATGCAGCAGAGTATATCCTACAGAAAACAGAGTAACTTAACTGTTTGGAATTCTGGACTCTGATTTTCTTGGAAAGCTCAAAAATAAAACCAGGAAATACAGAAAATCCTATAATGCTGCCTTTGAATTTACAGTAAGAATATTGATGGCTATTTCCCAAGGTATTGTGTGCATAATTATGGGAGTCCCTTACTTTTGGTGAAATTTCTTTTTGTAATTGTTATTACTGTAGAAGAAGCTTTGATGATCATTCTACAAATCTATGCCAGACCATAAAAGTAATGTCTGCCTTTTTTTTTTTGTGTATGTGTTTAAATTCAATAGGAATTACTCATTTGAGTTCTTTTGCTAACTTAGCCCGAAAAGCGTTTTTTAAAAAGTCTTAAATAACATACAAACAGTGTCCTCAGTGTTAATTTTTTGATTCAAAAAGAAGCTTGTTAAATAAAACAAGAATAAAAATAAGACTGGATATTTTTGTGTGTCTAATAACTCCTTTCTTCATTAGAAAATAATCCAGTAAAAGAAATATAATTTATATTTTTATAATATTATATATATTATATAATGTTATATATTTATATTATAATATTATTTATATTTTAAATTTATAATTTAAAAATAATTCAGTGTAACCCTAGCCACAAAGCCATGCAAGAATCACAAATTTCTCCATTACACTGACTTGCTTGAGATACACTAATCAAACTTAAAATCCTGCCCAAATTTTGACTTGGTTTATTGCTGTCTTCCTTTTTTTTTTTTTAACTGCAGCTGTTCTCTTTTAAACACATGATGTTTTGGTTGTCTTTTAAGATACTGGTTTATCACACCAGCTCTCTTTGCTAGTCACATTCCATTTGTTCTTCCTGTATTAAGTTTTTCTTTTAACAGACACTGAGCAAATGCAATCTGCCCACTCAGGAAAACACAATTTAAAAAACCCTGCTGAGCTGACAGAATTCCAAAATCCAGATGTGCCAAGTTACATAATAATTTATTCACCCATTAAGGGCAAACATATTACACTGAGAAAAAAAAAAAAGTGAAGTACTTCAGAATTATGCATATAACCAAGAGTGAGAACACAAATTATCATTAGTGCAGATGGCATGACATTCATTAGACAGCATTTATGGAATAAAGTAAAAAAAAATTATGGAAAAAAGTAAAAAAATTTACAAGTCAGTAAATTTTACTCACGTGGAACTGCAACACCATACTCCTGAGGATTCTCTGACACAACTTTTTGCTTGAGCTCACTTAACTTGGCCCCCAAACAACCTAATAAAGCAAAATAAAACTCACTGACAGATTTCTGTGTGAAATGAAATACTGCAGAAAATAAATATATCAGTTTCACACAAATATAATGATTCAGGAGTGTGCTTGAAGAAACCTCTCCATGAGAGAGCTCATGACCTGCTCTGCCACATTCTGCTTTGAAGATCATCATCAGGAACAAATTTAATTCTTTGAATGACTGCTAGACAATCACCTGGCAGACACTAAATCAGAAAATCTGTGATCTTAGCAGCCAGTTCTATGAGATACCCTTGAATTTTAGTGCATCCTGAGAAACTGGCTTAGCACAAAGCTGATAAGCTGAATTAAATTGCATGCAAAATCTTGTTAGATAATTCTAACACCTGCTTCTTCATCAATAGTTCTGACAGCCTAAGTAAACACTAGAGTAAAAACCAAAGGAAAATGACTCAGAAAAAGGAGAAATAGTCCTGCATCATTATTTTTAGAAGGATTTGGTGAGTTTGATTCCTTGTTTTGCGCTTTTCCTTTTTTGTTTTTTTTCATGTAATTTAAAATAAAAGAGTGAGCTCTGACAAAAACCAGAAAAACATTTAAAAAACCCACCAGAACCACAAAAGCCCCCAAACCAAACATCTAAAGAAAGCCTCTGAAAGTGCAGGATGAGGGAGGAGGGAGAAATGTGAACTAACAGGGCATCTCACCAATCAAAACCACCAGCCTCTGCTGGTCACCAGGCTGCTGCTGGTATTTGGTGACCTCTTCATAAGTCAGGAACTCTGCTGCATCTGCCTGCTCTGCTTGCTTGCCTTCATTCCCACTGTTCTCCTTCTCCTTACGACTCAGCCTAAAGCTCCTGCGTAAACCAGCTGTGCAGAGAGCAGAAACACAGAAACAAAATTGTTCAGAAACAGAAATACATTGACATGTCTCCACTCACCCACATTTTCAAGCTTGTTCAGCTACAAGTTATTGTCTTCAAGTATGAGTTATTCCCACAAATTTCATTTATAATCAAATCAGTGCATATATGCTCAGATTATAGGAGAAATGTTTGCATATGGGATAGAAAACCTAACACCCAATCTGTAATAAAATCCCCCTCACATAACTTCAGCTGCCAAGTATTGGTTATGCCAAAGTCAGATTCTTCACAGAGATAATCTAGTTTATGAATGGATGGGAAATTAATTTAAATAGTCTAGTTTTAATTTTTTAATGTGGAGGAGGGGTTTTTGAGAGGGTTTATTTGGTGGAGATGTTTTGTTTTCATTGTGGTTTTCTGGGCTTTTTTGGGGTGAGTGTGCCAGGGAAGAGGCAAAGGGGTTTGGTTACTCACCAATGTAGTGTCCATTGAAATATCCTTCACAGTCACAGTCCTCTGTAAATTAAAAAGCAAGGAAGTGAAGGGTAGGGCACAGGGGAAGGAGAGTGAGAGGGAGGAAGAAAATATCTTAGACAATGAGAGGGATCCAAGTCTGGCTCATTGGCAAGGAAAGAAATTTTATATCCTGCACTGTTTGCACACACTTTTTTTAACATAATCACTGCTGATAGAAAAAAAATCCTTGCCTTGGCTAGTGGTTTCTATTTGAAAGAAGTCCTTGGCTTTGATATTGAACTACAGAATTTTATATCTTGGTATTTACTGTTCCCAGAGTTTCTGCTTTTCAGCATTCATGACATTTGATTAGTGCTGCTGGTAAAAGTATGATACTCAGAAGACTCCACACATACAGAGCTCTTTTTTTAAATAAGTAACTTTATATATGAGTATAATTATGTAAGAAAATTCCCTCTTCTGATATTACCATTTGGGCTTGAAAAAAGGGGATCAGAAATGACAAAGATGAACTCTAATCCCCTCCATTTTGACCAAGCTAAATTACCATTGCTTATTAATTTTTTTAATTAAAAATTAAGGATTTGATGCTTTGGTTGTATGCATGTATGTAAAATAACATGTTAAAAACCCCCAAATTACAACCACCCCCAAGGTCCCTGAAAGTGTGCATAATAAATATAAATGTCCATGACACTTAACTTAAAAAAAATACAAACAAACAAAATTACTGCAATCCTAAGACAAGTACTGAGTTCTCATACTTCCTGAAAGAGGGATTCCTAGTTTGTTAACATTTAGGAACCTGTGCCCTTGCAATATTTACAGAACTCTACCATTTTCAGGTGGTGGTGTATGGCATAAATCCAACCCTAAGCAAAAATATACAGCACTCAAACCTTTAACCAAAGGTGCAAGTCAAGAGAGGCCTTTGTTTTTTAATGAACAGTTGCATGCAGGTGTGTAATCAAGCAATGTGTGCTCCCAAAATATTCTGTCTACATTAAGAAAAAAATACAAATAGCAATAGCATCAGTTCCTAGCTAAGATCAGAGCTGGTTTGTTTGTTTTGTTTGTTTATTTTCTGCTGCTCAAGGCAGGCTCTTTCAGACTCGTGCTTTGACAGCTGGCCATGACTGCTGCACTAATTACAGAATATGATTAGTACTTTCATCAAAGTTGATGGAATATTAATACTTGGAATATGAGTATCAATGAGCAAGTGCAATGTGAAATAAAAAAATCACAGCATATGGAATTCAACAGGAAATACCTGATATTAGGAAAAGCAGCTGGTACATGACATATAAACTGTATAAGCCCAAAAGTTGCTCATAATGAAAATAATACAGAAAAGTCCAAATGAACAATGAAGACAAATCACTTAGGATTGATATGGCAGCCCTAAAATGCCAAACTCCAGTATTTCTTTATTTTTTAATCATACCAGATACAAAGACTGCATTTCACTTGCAAGACTTTGAACCTCACTCAGAAACTTACAGAATATGTAAATACATCTCAGAAGACAAATCTTTTCTCTTGAATCAGAAGCAAACTTGGAAGTTACTTAAGTCATCAATCTGAATTAGATTAGTTTAAATAATAATTCATGAAGAAAATGTCCCAGGAACAATACATCTCCTGTCCTGTTCCCTTTGGAATCATAGCAAGTATTTTAGAAAATACATTGGTTGTTTATATTCAGACAGAAAGTGAGTTAGGAGAGCACCTACCTTTGTCAGAAGACTGATCATCTACAGTTAGCATGAAAAGCAGAGTTGGGATGATATTAAAAGATGGACAAATAATTGAGCAAAATTAGAGAAAATGGAAAGGAAGGTTCTGATTTTTTGCTTAACAAGCTTTTCTATCTTAAAAAAAGCACTGCAATACAATACTCTTATCAAGTGATAAAAGAATTTTGGGCAGAAATGTAGTAATTATAACCAGTTATCAACTTAATTGTCTTGAAAACATCTGAGATAAAGCTTAAGCAACACTCATTACATGTCTCCTTATTTGAGTGTAATGGAAACTAGTTTGGAAAAGCTTCATTTAAATCAATAATGCTATTTTATAACTTGATTTGGCATCTCCTCTCCTTGTAGCACAAGAGTACCTGCATCTCATCATGCACCACAGGCAGAAATTCACTTCTTTTACTCAAAAGGGGCCATTTCCAGAACCCTTTTTTACAAGAGGGTGGCAGTCCTAGCACAATCCTGGCTGCAAACAGTCAAAGGTTTCCCCCACAACAGTGCCTGTGCTGAAATACCCAAGAGGAACAGAAACACATTCTGGGATAATCCCAACATTTTCTGCTTTCCAGCACTTCCTAGCAGTTTCCTCACAAGTAGTGGTTTTGTAAATAATTTAGTGACAGAGACTGCAGAGCTGTGAACAACAATCACTCTGAAGTCTAGCTTCAGAGGCCAGCTCTGTAACATTAAGCCTGAAATACAGACTGTATTTCCAGCTCCAGTGATTTTTATCTTCCTTAAAGCTACACTTTATTTTCATGGGAGTTAAGAGCAGTTTCATGCACTCATATGAGAATTTTGAGAAGTATGCATTAGGTTATTTTTGCAGCTTTCAAGTTTCAAACCATACAAAAAGTGTGAACACAACCAAATTTTATGGCATCTCAATATGCAAGGCCTCATTTTCTTGAGAGCAGGAAGAGGGACAGCTGTGATTTTTGAAAACAACAGGCACTAGCAGCAGTGAATAAAGCTCAAACCCAAATCCTTCCCTGTGGCAGTTTGTGTCCATGCATATCAACCAGTGTAGATTGTACTGAAAATATCAATCAGTGCTGAAATACACTCAGACACATCATTACTGAAATAACAAATACTGAGAACTCTTTATCAGTTAAAATATCACTGGAAGAACAGAACAGACTTACATAATGGTTTCTTCAGAGTTCTGGCATTCTGCAGAGTGCCTGTTGCTCTCCTGTAATTCAGTCGTCTGAATAGAAAGGAATTGTATTTTAGATATGTAAAATTGTAGAATTGTATTTAGATATGTTTTAGATAAACTCAGACTTACAGAGAATTTATAGCATGTTATACACATGGCATGGAAAATAAAGCATGAAATAGTGCTTCTTCTTAAAAAATTTAAAATGTCACTGATTCAACTATATAAAATAGTTGAAGCCTTTATTTAAAACTATGACAGTCTCATTGTTACTGGTAAGAGAATGAAAAGGAGATTCTAAAACATTCTATGCTTTCATATATCAGAGCATAGAAATTAATAGTTTATCAATTCCTTTTTTTCTTCTCTTTTACTCACATGATCCTTTTCTGCAACATTTAAAGTAGATAACCTTTTTACAAAGCAGACACTGAAGCTATGCATACACAGAAATTATCCACCTTTTTCCAGATCAGTTTGAAGTTTTCTGTTATTTACTAGTAAACAAACCAAGTTACCCAGCTTGTGTGAAAATGTAAGAATAAAGTTATCAAGTAAAATTCTCTTAAGTGTTAAAATCACAAACCAGATCACAATTCCTATTTGCTCAACTCCTCCTACAAATACCCAACCCCAAAACCACCCCAACAACTCAGCACAAAATCCAACCCTCAAGAAACCCCTTGCTGCTGGCAATTGAAACCACAATTTCTTCCCAAGTGTTTTTTTGCAATATTTATAACAGACAAAAGATGCTGCTCAGGCATTTATACAGTCACTCAGGGGAAAAAGACACTGAAGCATTTTCTATATTCCCATGTACATATTTTACATGTTTAAAATGTCTGAAAAATTAAAAAGACAGCAGTGCAGCAGCATTTTTTGACATACATGCATGCCAGGAAGAAGGGAACAGCTGCTGAGGCAGAATCTGCCTCATGTTTCAAAGGAAATTTCATGCAGTGGAGACAAGACCTCAATCAGAAACCTTATGGAAATCATCAGGCCAGCAACAGCATCAGACATTTTCTACTGTTAGATACTCCCCTCTGTAACACCTACAGCCCAGAGAAGACATTTACAGAGATTTGCAAGAATCACAAAATGAGACCAGTGGCTTAAAACAGATTCCTCCTCAAATATAGGACTGCTGTACTGTAAAGACAAGAACTGAGGGATATTTTTGCTTTAGAAGGTACCTGTATTTTGCTGTGAAAACAGAGAAACTTCAAGCTCTAGAAGGTACTCCAGTCCAAGCTAAATACTCTTTTAGGAGCCAGAAGAAATTATGTGAATTTATGCATATAATATCTGACNAAAGACAAGAACTGAGGGATATTTTTGCTTTAGAAGGTACCTGTATTTTGCTGTGAAAACAGAGAAACTTCAAGCTCTAGAAGGTACTCCAGTCCAAGCTAAATACTCTTTTAGGAGCCAGAAGAAAGATCAGATATTATGTGCATAAATTCAAAATAATTACAATAAATCTGTGGAAGTACAAGGCTGTGAATTACAGTGCCTCCATAAGGCAAAATGTTTAAGAGACTGATATTCCACATTTCATTTCTTACATGTTTGTTTAATTAAAGTGCTTCTGTCCTTATGCTAAAAGCATTAAGACAATGGCAAAATATAAAATCAAATATAGCCAAATCAAGCTAGGAAGTTTATTGTGTAATTGGAGAATTTGGAGCTTTTTAACATTTTCCCCTGAGCAGCTGTATTTACCTGGCATGACTATGTCCTTCATTTTCTGTGAAAAAACACCAGCATAAAATCAATACATCAACACAGTGACACTATATACACATGAAAGAAAAATAAAACCTGTACATTTTGCTGACAGACCTTTCTTGGAACTGTTTGGAGGGGATCAAACCTGCTCTGAGGTTGGTGTCCCCCACACGTTTGGCTTGCCACCATGTGGGATCATCCTGGCTCACAACTTCCAGCACGTGTCTCCTCTTAAAGGGCAGCCCAGCCTCCTGGCAAGGAATGGCTCTGTCTTCTTTGGGGTTATAGCAGAAAAGTGCCCTCATAAACACCTTTAAAAGGAATTTCACATGTCATTTCTTCTTGTTCTATCTGGAATTTCAAATATCTGCCTTTAAAAGGCTTTCCCCAATGCTAACACTGCTAACTATACATACACTTTATCCCTCCTTCAAGCACTCAAAAATACAGACACCTAGCAGCTTATGCAGAAAAATAAATTAATTTTCCAGCACATACACAGTAATTATATATCAGAATTGTGGAAGGTGAGAGTCAAAAGACCAAAGTTCCAAGAAACACAGATCACAATTACATTAAGTACAAAATGCAATAAAGGAATGGTTTAAAATAAATAAGGGGAGGGAGAAAACAATGCAAATGGATTTATGGCAAAGTTGCTCAATTGTAAAGACTGTCCTTAAAATGTTCCTTTAATGCATTAAAATCTACTATTCAACTTTGGGGTTGTATCTGAACCCTATTTAACACATAACAGAAGAAAGTGATTTGTGGGCTTCAAGGAAAAGTTCAGCAACCAAAAGCAGGGAAGCAGAGAGATTGACAGAGGAGTCTCATGAGGGACCAGCTGAGCATTAATTTATTGCTGATCAGGCAGGGCAGATGAAGTGGGCTGATGGGGTCACATGGAAAATGCAGCTCTGTTTGTAGAGAGGTCCATTTTCACCCAAGTGAGTGGCAAAATGCCCAGAGATAATGGACAGATTGCAGCTGCCATGGTGAGAGGAGACAGCAGAACACTAAATTTAATTACATGAACCAAAAAGAAGAGGCAGGATTTCAGAAGTGCTATAAAAGAACATGTGCCAAGATGGAGAGGAGAAGAGTCATGCAAGTAATTCTATTGAATAGAAGGGTACTGCACAAGAAAGCACTCTCCTATCTTTGTGGCTCAATTATGTGCCTGAACAGCAGGAAAGCTGCATCTACAGAGATGTAAAAAGGTGCTCCAGTACTTCAGCTCACACCTTGCTGTCTTTTAGACGATCTTCTTCTTTGATGGCTGGAATTATCTTTAATGTTATTGACCCTCGGGACTGAGCCTGAGAAAAACAGAAATGGTTTTTTACTTTGAATGCAGGACAAGGACACAATGCAGACTCTTCAAGCTCCAGTTAAGGAGCTGTCTCCTCCTCAGAACTCTAACAGGCCAAGCTAATCCACTATCTAAGTGCATTAGAGAGAATATCTGTAATCTGAGGATGTTCCATGACTCCACAACAGTGTCTTGCCCATGGAGACATCCACAGTAACTACTTGGTTAAAGCATTAAGACCTGCATTAAAATTCCTTCATGTGCTTTTAGCAAGTACTTTCTGAGCTACAGAAACTCAGTTCACAGGACATAAAATACTTCTGTGGCTATTAGCACAACACTGACCTAATTTTTTTGCAGACTAATCATTTTAAAGTGCTGCTTTGAAAAATACTGCTATGTTTTCTCCATATAGTGGCTAACTTGTTACAGTGAAATGTAAGTCTCTATAAAATAAACATCTACTTTCACTCGAGAAATCTTTGCTAGGAAATGACAATTATTATTTATAGTAAACTAAAAAGCACTTCTAGGTCCTTCAGAAATCTAGGATGGATTTATCTTATCTGTTTTAGATGCCTTATTTTGCATGAGATGAACTGTTATAGAGAAGCCTAAAATTCTGCAGCACAGATTAAAAAGCAAACACAAACATTTGTAGCTTTTCTTCAAAAAATAAACCATGAAAAGGAAAGTGTTATACTTCAGGCATTAGCTCACCTGGGCTATAGGTAGTTAGAAATTACACATATAGATAAATAGCATCCCAAGATTGTCATCAATAAAACTTTACACACTATTTAAAAGTGGTTTTGACACCCCCCACTCCCCAAGTTAAAAGCAGTCATTACTCAGGATTATTTGATCTAAACTGAAATCAGGTGATGGAACTGACACCAGTCTCCTTACTGTGTCCCAAACTCCACTCTACACCAAGACAAGGGGGAACCATGCCACAAGAGGGAAGTCAGAGATACAGAAGCACAAGAGCTACAACACTTTCTACCAAGATTTGTGGGTATTCATGTTAGAGAAGCTTGAAGCAAGAAATTGCTCATGTCACCAGGAATCTGCTGGTAAAGAACAGACTGAACACATGGACAAGACTCTCTTCAGCTTCCTAACACACCCCATTTAAGGATCATCTTCTAGGAATGTATTCATAATTTGCAGTTTGCTTGTCATAAACAAAGCACTAAAGGGAAGTTCTTGACAAAGCAACATGTTAACTTTGTATTTGTATCTTACTTGGTACCAATCCAGTTCGCAGAAGTTTCTGAAGTCAAAAGGAGAAGACTAATCCACTGGGAGAAGAAAAACTCTTAATGCAAAGACAAGCAGGGATTGCATCTTTTAGCTTTATATTTTAAACTCATGGTTAAATTTCATCATCTACTGTAATTACTAGATCACCAAACAGAAAAGATCTTGAAATGAAAATCAGTGCAGACCAAAATCTGACTTATTTCTTCTGGTCGTTTGTGAAGCACAGTAATACCATTGACTTCTCTTAGTTCATCTCCAACATGGACAAGACCTGAAAAGATGGTAAGTAAATTAAAATAGGTCTAGAGACTGGACAGCACTACTCACTCCACTGATGTCCAGCCTAAGCCATTAGCATGTACTTCCTCTCCTCCCACATCCAGGCTGATGCATTTAGTAGCAAAGCCAAGTGCTTTTGTTGGAAATGTGCCTGAGTCTCCTGCCTTTATCCCTTATGGCAATTTTTTTCCATGCAGCACAGCCTCAAAGGAGAGCAGCATGCAGACAGGCAACTTGTGGCAAGGTACTCTGGAAAATCACTAGCTGGGTCAGTATTAAGTATGCAAAACTGGAATAGTTTCATAAGTGTGCCCAGAGACATGCTGCTGACAGTAAAGGCAGGAATGCCTTGTCTGTCAACTGACAGATCAATACTTCACACTCACAGGAAGAATGCCAGATTAAATTTGTTTTTAACAAGCCATGAAGAGGCTCTACAAGATTTAGGTTTGTTTATCCAGTTCAATCAGAAATGTGGTACTTGTCACATATATAGCTACTGTTAACTGACATAAAAGAATTTCTCAGTAAAGCAAACAGAAGACAACACGTGATACACTGAATAAAGAAAGCTACCAGATTAAAAATAAAAAATATTATTTTCTTTCTTCTAAAGCTTAAACATACTTCTTCCATCTCTGTTTACATTTTTTTTTCCTAATGACCATTTTAATAAAAAGCATATGTAATTAGATAAACAGATTACTGATGAAATATAGAAATGCTAAGAGCATGCTTAGGGAATTTCAGAGGTTTACAGATGCAACTTCAGAAATGTACTACTGCAATCATACCACTGCGATCAGCTGCACCACCTCTCATGATCCTGGCTACAATCACAGCTCCTGTGTGTTCATCCCTTCTGATGGTAGCTCCCTGAAATAAAACATAACCCCCCACCCCAAAAATTATAAGAAATTTGCCCTGAATTCAGCAATCAGTGAAATAACGTTAGGCTAATGTGTCTTTTAAACTGGAATTAATTTGTTCTATGGATTTCCTCTTTCTCCTTGATGGTTTCCACCATTATTCAAGTTTTCCCCATGCCAAATGATTATGGGAAGGTGCACCCACCTTCCTTTCTGCTGACTTTGGTAAGTGCTTACACTTCCTGCATTATTGTGGTCATCAAAGTCACTCAAGTGTGCAAAACAGCTTATTGTAACAAATTCTCTCTTCCTCTTATTTATACAATGAATTTTTACACAATATAGTCAGCACTTTTATATGCAAAAACAACAAAAGTCAAGTAATTAGATTATTTTTTTTCCTCCTCCTACCCCTGCTGGGAATACAAAGTTTTAATCAGGAATTCAGTCACTGCTCCCTTCTACTACTGTGATACACAAAAAGCAGATTTCTTTCCCTATACAACTGTTTTTCCTTAGGAAATAAATTCTTCCATTTCCACCTGTATAAAATCAGGACCTTGACAATATAATGCTTACATACAGGTATCAAACATACTCTTACCATACATCACTGACTTCTATGCAAGTGAATACATTAAGTCATTGAAAGCTAGCTACAGTATGAAAAGAATTAAAACATATAATCAGCATAACTGCTTTAACATACACAGTTTCTTCACTGTGTTTCCTGTGCTAACTGGAATTATAAATTATGCCCATAAAGCATCTAAATGCAAAACTGTGAAGGTGCATTTATCATTTGCCAAATTATTTTTTCTGTTACTTTACAAGCTTCAGAACACTCCAAGTTTCTGAAGGCTATGACATCTTCAAGCATCTCCTCTCTACTCACAATAACACTCTTGCACTATGAGGTTTTATGGCTAAAGATGAGTGATCTAATATGTACCAAGGGTTCTTTATTTTTCACTAGCCGAACAATTTTCACTGATTCCTCATCAAAATCATCATCAAAATTATCAGGTAGAGGTGGAAGAGCTGGGTCAAAGTTCTTCTGTGCTACAGTGTCATGTACTACAAGCATTGCCTGTATAAAGGAAATAAAAAACAGCAATGTAATAGAGTAATACTACAATTCCCATTCTCATGTTTGCAGTATTACAATAAAATTAAACCTCCCCCTTTCTACCCTCATCACAAATCCTCCAAAAAAGATTTAGCAATTACCTTACCTATCATGTAAACTACATCTGGTATATGTCAATATTTAAAATAAATCCAGGCAACAACAAAGCTCAGACTAAAAAAAAACTTAAGTGAACTATGAAAAGCAAGATCATATCCTTTTCTTCTCCTTTTCTTCTCTGGTCCCTCAGAAAACAGTAAGGAAGGGAGGAATGGAAGACAGCATGGGGCATTATGCAGGAAAGTTGTCTCTTTTCAATTCCCTTCACATCCTAAAGTCTGTGCAGGAAATCCCTGCATAGTGCATTAGTGGAACAGAAGTTTGGAGGAGGATTTTCCTTTCTCCTAGGGAGGCTTCTATAGAACTTTTCTGTTACAAAATATTCTATTACAATTCTGCAAAGGCCCCTTTAAGGTCCCCAATGTGGTTTTTACCCTGAGATGTGGTGTTGACAACAGCTGAAGCAGCTCTTTTTCTTCATTATTCACTGGTGCTGTCTGCAACTCTTCTATTACCTTTAAAATAAAAATTAAAGGAGTCTCCTAAACAAGATCATGTACTGATGATTTGTTTTGATTTTCAATTTCTGTTGAGTGTTTGCTAACATCTATCATCCATCAAAGCACTGTGCACAGATCAAAACTGACCCCAGTCCATAGTGCATGAAACCTGAAAGAAACCAAAGTTTCTCTAGCTATTTTTGTTTAGGAGTACAGAAGAAAGCATTAGGAATCAGAATCATAATCCCTAAAAGTACAATTTAAGAGTTATTCCACCAATATAATTTCAACAGCGAGTTCTGACATTTCAAATTCTATATGGAATACATAAATGATAGCTGAAACAATATTCTAGTGCTTGTATTATTTGATAAAAAGACTTTAAACCTTTCTGCAATCATCTAGCATTACCTGTGTGGAACATGCAACATAACTTCCTTTGTTCCCCTGCAAAACCTGGACACCAATATATGCCCTGGAGTCTCAGGCCTTTTAAATAAAAGATTAGAGAAATAATGGAGGCACTTACTGGGCTGATTGGGTGGGAGGAGAGGGAAAGCAGAGCAGGGAGGAGGAAGGGAAAATGGGTTGAGGCAAAAGAGATTTCCTTACCCTGTTAAGAGTTCTTAACAGGGAAGTAATTTAGTTCTATAAAAAACTTCTCTGCTATACTGAAGATGGAAATTTTCTATGACTTGACATAAGACTTGACAGGTAGCAATGCCAAAACGTTTGTGGAGCTGGTACAGTGTGTGTGGGAACAGGGAGAGGGGGTGTGCTGCAAGTTAAGGAGGTGCACTGGGATCTCCTGGCTTTGAAAAGGGAAATATTCCAGCTCTCAAACCTTCCACTGCCCCTTTCTACTATGGTAGAAAACAGCTGCATGTAAAGAGCCCGCAAATGCAGAGCAAATTTCACTTCACAGGCACAAGGCATCGTGTCACACACAAATCCAAGACACAGCTCTGCTCTGGGAACTGACTGGGGATGAACTGACTGAGAGCAGCCCTTAGGAGACTGACCTGAGGATCCTGGTAGGTGAAACATCAGGTACATGATGGCAATGTGTGCCTGCAGTGTCCCAGCCTGCCTGAAGAGAAGCAGGGCCAGCAGGGGAGGAGATCCTCTCCCTCCTCCTGCTCTCTGGAGACCCCTCACCCAGAGCACAGTGGGCAGCTCCAGAGTCCCCAGGGCAGACCTGTTCCACTGCACCCACAGGAGGATCACAGAAATGCTCAGAGGGCTGGAACACCTCTGTGAGGAAAGGGTGAGACAGTTGGGATTGTTCAGCTTGGAGAAGAGAGGGCTTGGGGGAGACTTTACTGCTGTCATTCAGCACAAAAAGGAGGCTTACAAGAGGGAGAAAAGCTTTTAACCAAGGACTGTAGTGACAGGACACAGGGAAGCAGTCTTGAACAGAAAGAGAGCAGATTTAGACTGGATATAAGGAAGAAATTTTTTTTATGATGAAGGTGGTGAGATGCTAGAACATCTGCATGGTGAGATGCTGGAAACAAGGCTGCCAAGAGAAGTTTGGGATGGCCCACTATTGGAAATGTTAAAATCATGATAAGCAGGGCTGTGAGCAATCTGATCTAGGGACAGGTGAGCCTGCCTGTGGTGGCTACATGAGATCACCTTTCAAGGTCCCTCCAACCCAAACCACACTGTGGCAACAGCAATGCTGCCTGCTGCAATGGTTTTGAGTCTGAATAGAAGACTGAGAGCTAAGCTGGGATGGCCTTTTGTCAAGACAGGACTGAATGCTTTTATGCAGCCTCTCCCTTAGGAAGCCCATTAATAATGTCCTCTCCTTCTACCTGAATGTAGACATTTAATGACTTGGGATTTTTGAGCTCTCATTTGCTTGATTAATCATGGCCAACAGATTATAAAGATAGGGAAGATGAGAAATAAGTTCACATATAGTACAATTGCAAAGCTTTGATTTGTTAGAAAAGCAGGTGTAAATAATAGGAAAAATATGAGACAAGAATTTTTACTCACATCTTCAACTAATCCTGCTGCACTATGTAAAACAGGAGTTGGACTCTGTCTTTCATAATGACGGAGTTTCTCATGAATCTGAAAAAAGATTATTCAGGGATATTTCTACAGAGAGATACAAAACTTTCTAAATATACCTACACTGGAATATTTTTCTATTTAAAGAACATAATTTATCCGAGATGTGTCAGAAAAATAATCTCTCTTAGGGTTATTTTTGTTTTGTTTAGGAGTCTTTTAGTTTTATTTTTGCTCATGGTAGTTTCAGACAGTCAGAAAATCTGTAAAGACTTTGTAATGGAAAAAATGAAGCCATTTCACACTGCTTTTTAGCTATGGGACACTGTATCTTCATTTTAGCAAGAAGAGCAGAAAAATTTATTTCTGAACAAAATATGCTAACTGTCAAACATTATTAATGTTTGGTCTTAAACACACATATGCTTTGGTTAGTACAGAATCTTAAAAAAAAAAACTTGGCAAAGTAAATGGTTGATAAATCAAGGGAACAGAGAAAAAGTAAACTGTAAGGAGAATGTACATAAATAAATATAATCTTTTACCTTCATCAGGTAGCTGAGACTCCTTTCACTGAAGACATCCCTAAGGAATCCCATTTCCTCTTTATGATTTGAATCAGGTCTTAGCTGAGATGTCAAAAGGGCCAAAGTTTCATGCAATCCTAAATTTAGATTCAGGACAGAACAAAAACATTGCACATAGCATTTCTCATGGGATCTTCTACTGCAGACTTAACACTCACTACATTTCCTTGGGTACCACATTGGTGATCATCAAGTTTGCAGAGAGACTCCTGTTTATCCACCACTCACTTTGCAACACTCCCTTCCTAAGTAGCAAACACAGCATCATATTAAGGCAAAAGCTAGCAAAGCAATATATATATTTTTCTTTAAAAATTATCTTTCACTTTTCCCACTTCATGTTTATCACGCTTTGTTTCCAGAACCCTTTGTTTTCCTCTTACAAACTGAATTTTCAGTGCCACATCTGACTCTCAAAATGACTGCACAACCTCCTTTGCTGCACAGGTAGCAGCTCTGTTTCCCTTTGCTTACAGGTGTTACCCTGCCCCTTCTACCTCTGAGGCACTTGTAAGAAGCCAGGTCTGACCAGAGGAAGAAAGGACAGCTGTAGATTTCCATTGTGGTGCAATCAAAGCTTGTGGTTAGTTTTCTAAAAAGTGTTTAAATCACCAATATCCCAATTTTGCAGCACACAGGGCCAGACAAATGCCAGATATTTCCTGATGAACCATGTCTGGGAAGACAAGACCAAAACAAAACATGAAAATAAAAAAAAAAAAGCAAAAAAAAAAAAAGCAGAGAGAGTTCAGATCTATTCCTGTGACTATTCTCTCCAGGAACCTTAGAGTGGATTTGGATCCAAAAGACTCAAACTCACTCCTGCTTTAACCCTGAATATAGTTTAGTATCAATGGGCAGCATACTAGAGAAGCTAGCAAAGTAGCCTTGAACAAAGTCACTTATTTTAAGTTAAAAGAAAGAATATTAACAAACTTTACCATCCCCTGTTCAGAAAGTATTAGGAAATTATATAGCAAGCAGCAGATATATATGGAATGATCTTTAATAAGCACAAGTAGAAGGGACTGTTAACTGAGGTCCAACAGAAGCCCATCAGAATATTTTCAGGTCTATCAGAATATATTCAGGTGCCCTAGGGTTCTTAGAAACTATTTCCTTACAAATACTAATTTTCACCTTTTACATTCCACCTTCCTTCTTGTAAGTAATTGCTAAAAAACTCCAGTTGAATTATCTTAATTCTATTACATTTTACTCCAATTTGAGTTTATTTTATGTGTGAAACACCTATGATAAGATTTCAGGCACTGCTCTGTTGAAAGCATTGAGTTACCTGAGTCTTCTGAAAGCACTGGCATGGCTTTGTTCTTAGAGACAAATGTTCAACTTAAACCAACAGGATTGTTTCTCCTCTCTGGACTGAGATTCAGAGGCAGTCCTGAAATGAGCAAACACAATATCTAAGCTTAAGCATGCAAGAAAAATGTCAGGCATGTAAAAAATAGCAATTTTTCAAGTTTTCAGTTTAACCTCAATCGAGCAGAGTTCTGCAGTCGTTCTGCAATTCAAGTAACCAAATTAAAAACACCAAGTTATGTAATAACCATACTGTATCTTGGATAAAGCTGAGGCTACAGAGAGCATCTCTCAGGGGAAATAGTTTTAACAGGCCTAAATAACTGTCTGAAAAAACAGCAGAGAAGGGATCCTTAAAAGCACTGGAAAATATCTCATACAGAAATAGAGCATGCAGGAAGATGCCACATCACAAAAGGTTCTGGGGCTTCCTAAAAGCAAATTTCAGAGCAATGTCCACGTTCTAAATGTCAGAGCAAATCTCAGAGCAATGTCCACATCTCTGGGGCTCTGCTGAGAACATGCTGCAGCTACATGCAGCTGGTTAGAGCTGCCAGGACTGTCACTGTCCAACCCTCTCCCAGCTATTAAGGATGCTATAAAAATGTTATAAAAAATAAACCTACTTCCACTGCTCAGAAATTGCTTCAGCTATTTCTCTTGCAGACTTCTCTTGTCACTGAGAGAAAATTACTCCAGAGTAAGTTTTTATTTTAAAAAACGCAAAACTGAATCCATGAGTATAATTGCCAGTCCAAGATGAAACGTGTTTCAGGGCACTTTCAATCCTGTTCATGCTTATAAAATCAACTGGACTAATATTTGCACAAAAATAAACCTCCCTAACAGCTCACATACTCTAACTTTTTGCTGAATACAGAAAAGGATGCTCCTTCTGCTCCTACTTCTAGATGAGTCTCTGATATTTTGATTGTCTGAAACAAGCTTGATGGTCTTCCAATTCAAATTTGCTTGACTAGCTGCCTGAAAATATCATAGTACTGCATGGCAAATTAGCATTTACTTATTTAGAGCGTTCTAGATTCCTGAGTTTTTCTACAATATAGTGAAATACTAAGCTCAACAGACAGCTGTATTTTACACCCTGTATTTTCTACTACTACAATTAATTAATCCACCTGGGCATTAAAACGTAACTGGAGTTCTCTAAGTAAATGAACTGAGTGTTAAAATTTCACTCTAATCCATGGATTGTACTCTAGTGCATTATATATTTAAACACTTATTACCTATTGCTCAGAAGAAATAAACATTTCATTCACAAACACACACTTCATGTCAGAAGAAATTTATGGGCAATTTATTCAACTGCTTTGGTTCCTTGACTACAGCATCTCATAGTTAAATATTCTCAAATTATTGAGAACTTTAATTGCATGCTTCATCTTTGCAACGTGTGCTTCCTACAGTCAAACCTATTTAGCACCAAGCCCCACGAAAAGGCAGGTTATTTTCCAGATTCTTAGTGAAAAAACAGCCCACATAGGAATCTGGAAAACACACATTTCAGCATCTTAAGAACCTGACAGCAAACTCAGGAGCATCAGAATTAGTCGAGTTAGGCAGAGCAATCAAAATGGAGGCTTCCCCTAGAGGCATCTTCCATGCTCTGTAAAAATCCTGTTAGACAGAACTGCTGGAATGAGCATTCCAAAGAATGAAAAGCATTTCATACCCAGTGCTGACTCTCAGATGTATTAAAATAAGCCCCAGCATGTGATATTTTGCTTGTATTTAAAACCAGGAATCTGTTCTCTCATCACTGTAATATCAATAGGCTCAAGTACACTTTTCCTCTTTAAAAATATCTACTAAAGCTTAGTTCATTTTTTACACATATCCTTGCCCAGCCGCTCTCAAGACTGAATGCCTGAAGCATCTTTCTTACCTAGAAAAAGGGCTGTTCATATTTGGAAAGGGCAAAATAAACTGAACTGATGCTCGCCGTGGGGTCAAAGTAGGACATAAACCAGAAGCGTAATGCGACCTGGCATATCCCCATTAACTTCCAGAATAAACCTATTGTGGTTCACAGCCTAACACAACATAAAGCTCCTGTAATCCAGATTGTATCAATCAAAGCTGTAGCTGCTTTCAGAAAGCCACTGCAGTTTAACATTTTACACCGCCCCAGCGATTGGGACTGAAGATACATCAGTACGGTAACCGGGCCATAGTGAGAGCTGATGGTCACACAGGGCTTCTCCTCCTGCTAAACCTGAGAGAAGCTCTCTGGCGGGGTCCCGTACCTACTCTAGCACGCAAAAAGACACTACTCTGGTGGCTGACCGGAGCACACACAAAACTGCACATCGTTCCCTGCTCCAGGGCCAGACTCTTCCTCCGAGCCCCCACGTCAGGGGGCAGCTCCCGGCCCGGCCGGGACACGGCCGCGCTCGGCGCCTCGGGCTCAGCCGGGCAACCCTCGGGCGGTGCCACCGCTGACACCCCACGGGCACAGCACCGGCAACCCCGCAAGAGTCCCACCCCGGAGAGAGCTTCATGTGCACTCCACCGCTCCCGAGTCCCGCCGATTCTGCCGGAGGGGACACTTGCGGGCCCAGACCGCCTCGGCGGGCGGGGCGGGGCCGCGACCCCGGCCG
>VZTB01013693.1:10025-38058 GCA_013397245.1 Thryothorus ludovicianus | reverse complement strand
TGAAGGAGTTCAAGCTGCCTTGGAAGTAATTGGCCCTGAAATGCAGCTAACCACCAATAACAAAAGACCAGGCTTGAATGCAAAGATTAAAAGAAAAGCTTAAGAGAATTGAACACATATAACTTGTTCAAACACAGGTTATAAGGGAGAATAAAAGGGAGAATCCATTATTTGGAACAGACCAAGATGGTATAAGTATGAATAACAGAATAGAATTAAACGAAGTAGGATTTAGGGAGGATATGAGGCAAAATATCCTTAAAATATAAGAGAATATTAGATGGTAGATCAGGCTCCCAAAGAAAATTATGAAAAAGCCATAATTGAAAACACTCAAAAGTAGACCATTTGACTGTAGTAAGAATTGTATAATAAATTGAGGAGCAAGTGGGACAAGTGATCTCATGGCTTCTGTTTTAATTTTCTGCATTTGTTTTTTGAAAACCTATACTCAATGGTATAGTATTTTTGTCATATTAACATTAAAATTTATATGCTGAGTTTTTAAATAGTCGGGTTTTTTATTTGAGAAGGAAAGTAATTACTTACACAGATTTTGAGGCACCATTGAAAAACTGTAGCTACTACTGCAGTATGATAAACAATGGTAAAAGTGAATTCTAGGCCCATAAAAGCATGAACATTGTAAGTTAATGCTGCCAGATTACATGATAGCTGAGGTTTGATATGACATTTATCTTCAGGAGTGAGTAGACTGATAAATCACAAGTGGCATAGCCACAAGTGAGTTAGCAAGTGTTTACTCATGAGTGAAGATAAATGTCATATCAGACCACAGCCATTCTGAGTTTTATATGTTTATGCGTGTCTTGTTTCCTCCTTCCACAATATTTTTTTTAAACTTAATTGAGAGAAAAAAAATGCTTGGTAAAGGATATATTTTTCAAATTTATTTTTGTTTTTTCATTCTTTGCAGAAGTTCTTGTTTACTGTGGTTTTGTGTTTATTGAAGTACTTGATAGGTTTAAGCTTTTGGATCAGATGCTTTTGTTGCAAAGGGTGATTTCTGTGAATTGAGGCAGGCTGGTTTTGCAGCCCTCATCAAGCAAAAGGGAGGCAAGTAAAGGCTGGAACCTTGTGCATCTGGCCCTGGAGATTTGCAAAATCCTGGTCCTCATAAACTTTAGCAATGACTTCTAATCTTACTGTCCTAAAGGAATTTTCCTTTCAGTGCTTTGTAGGTAGGCTGTTATTTCGCTTTGTCTCTCTTGTGCTGGCATGAGAGAAACTGATAACTTCTGTTCTCTCTCAGGTTCTGTACACTTAATGTGCTCTGGCTGGACTCTTTCTCAGTCTGTGTTTGTTGGTTATTGGTTTGTGTTCATGTCTGTAATTTGTTCTCTGTCCTGTGATATCTTACACAGTAGAAGATGTCATGGATTGATCATCTCCTTTTGGCTTGAGATTAGGACTAGAGAGAGAACCATTATTTATTCTCATAGAGCTACCAAATCTACGCTTTTTGAAGAAAACCCTTAGAAAAAAAGAGTATTTCAGCTGTCACCTCTATGTTATTCTGGTTATCAGTAGTGTGATTGTTCTGTGTCCTCTTTTGTCTTCATGAGCCTGCTGCCTTATGGAATCACCTTTGTATAAAATCCCTTTCTCACCTGTGAAAATACAGTCAGTGTTAGCAAAGGGCAGAGTAGTATCTGCACTGTTCAGGAGGTGAGAGGAGGAACTGGTCTGGCAGAGCAGGCAAATAGTGAATCAAAGTGAGTGTGAGTAGTGGAGAGAGATGACAAGGGGAGAAGTGCCAAGATGAAATAAAAAGAGGGACAATAATTTTTATTGTGAGAAATGTGCATCTTGCTTGGCAGAAATATGTTATTTTATAGAAGAAATATGTGGATAGCTGTTTGCACCTTGCACTTGGAGAAGCAATGCCATGGCTTTGCTGCTTTAGTGTGTTCCTTGAAGAGCTCCAGCGTGCAGCAGCCTAGGGTGTGATTCTTCAACTTCAGATGGGTGAATTGAAGATGAATAACTAATATATGACAGTACTTGCTGTCTCAATGCTGTCTTGATCATAATTTTGTTTGGTAATTTTGCCATTTTTCAAACTATCAAATCCAGGCAATGACTAAATTACATTGTCTTTTCTATTTTCTGTGCCTTTGTTGTTCTGTTGCTGTGCTTGCTGTCTTCAGAGGTGTACATAATTAAAATGCTTCCCTTTTTAGGGGAGATGAATTGATGAGCAGTTTCTCCAAGCTCTGAAGACTTTTCTGTTCTGTCTTGTTACTTTTTGTGACTTAGTGCTTTAATAAAATCTCTGATAACGTGTTTATGGACGCTGGTGAAAGGTTGGAAAGGACTCCTAGAGGTGTCTTGTGCAGCCTCCTGCTTACACATTGGGATGTCTCCCATGTGACCAGTCATGATTTGAGGGTCTTCAAGAAGAAATTACACAGCCTCTCGGGGCAACCTGTTCCAGAGCTTGCCCACCCTCATGGTAATTTCTTTTCTTATACGACATTGGAATCTCCTATATTCCAGCTTGTGTCTTTTTGTGTTGCATCCTTCTCCTCTGCACGTCTGAGGGAATCTGACTCTGTCTTCTCTACATCTTCCCAAAGGTGGTTTCAGCAGCACCAAGATCTCCCCTTTTCTGAAGGCTGGAGTAATGTCTCTGATAACCTTGGTGTCCTAAAACCTCTGTAGCTGCTCTCAGGGTCAGTGCCTTGTGAACTGATCAGTGGCATTCAGCTTTGATTCAGAATATGGGGAGATAACGTGAAATGGGGTTCACTTGTGTGTGTTTTTAGTCTATGAGAAATCTGAAATAATTTAGGTTAATCATCTCCCAGACCTGCTTGCTAGTACTCTTGTTCATTGTCTACAGTTTTCAGGTCAAGCTAAGGACTTAATAGTAATGTTTCTGATGTTGGGAAAACAAGTAAGAAGGTTTGAATTATCTTAATTGATGAAGTGTCTCTTAGATAGTTATAAATTCTAATGCAGCATCCTCTGATTCATTGGTTTTTACTTATGTCCCTTTTTGCCTGCAAAGAAGATACATATTCTGTTTCAGAAACCAATTGCTAATGTTAATTCCTTAATGACTTCCAGATCTGGAGATTGCATCTGTGTTGGAATGTTTCTTAAAACTCCAGTAGAGAAACTGGGATTTAGTGCAAGATGCTACTCTGAGCTATGGTACAGTTGTTCTTTTGGGAGACTAATGTTCCTGTTCCTGGTTGCTTTCTGTATGGAATTTAAGCTGATGATTTTGGTCTCTGCCCCTTGGAAAAGTTTGTTTCTCAATAGTTTTTTAGATTTTGATGTTTGTTCATACACTGAAGTCCTAGTACAGAACTTGTCAAAAGACAGTTTTTGGAATGTGTTGGATAGTAAAGAAAACATTGCCATTTTGTTGTCTTAAATGGTTGCCCTGTCTTTAATGGTGTTAGTGGCTCATTTTTGTAGGGTATTCACATGAAAATATTAATCAAGGGAAACAGAACTTGGTTCTGAACTGTAGAAGTTGCCTCATGAAGAGAAAAAAAAAAAAAAGAATTGCAGAAAATTGCTGTAATACCAGATAGTAATTCTGTCCAGAGCTCCCACACATCTCTTTCTATGGCCTGACTTCTGGCCCATTAAGGTACAGCAGCTTTTCTTCCCTGTTCCCTGAAAACTGATCCCATAAATTATTGTAGAAGTGGCAACATTCTCCTTTTTTATACCAATGTGTACTTTCTTAATATGGACTATTCTGTCTTTTTACCAAAACCACATTTGTTCATGTTTCCTGTGTATGAAAATGCAGTTAAATTCAATTTTTTTCTGTCAGTTTCGCTGATCAACTCTTTTTCTTTCCTGTTTGTAATCATGGTAGCTGCTTTATTCTTTCCCCTCTGAGTGTGACTATTTACCCTCTGTCTTGACCAAGTAAATTTATATTTGCTCCATTTCTGTGCTTAGTACAAATGCTCCATTTTCTTCAGTGTCCATAGATGAAACTGAATCCTTAATCTTTTTTCCCTTTTCTCTTTCTGCAAGGTGGTTATTGATAATACTTCTCCATCCACAGGTTTGCTGTAACTTTTCATCTCTCTGTATTTTAGGATATACAAAATGCAGTTTTGTAACTTCAGAATGACCCTATTTGTTTTTTCTCCAGAGTACATCACAGACCTCTCATTACTCTTTTCTTGTCCATAGTTTTTTCCTGCCTCCCTCCCAGTTTTGGAGCCCTGGTGGAAAGGTTTCTGCATTGCTCGTCCTTACCTTTCGCTTCTCGTTGGCAGATGCTGTTTCTCCTTTCCTTTTCTCCACAGGTTGCTTTGCAGTCAGGGATTTGGCCATTTGTTGTCCAGCTGAGTGAGATGGTTTCAGCTGCTCTTTGTGGCAGTGGTGCTGTGTGGAGGTGCCTGCCAGGAGGGAATGCTGCATCCTCACAGTGCAGGGAGCTCAGATGGGGCTGTGAGGAGCACGGGGCTGCTCAAGTTGCCGTGCCTGAGTTGTGGTTGGAATCTTACTCAAATAGCTATTTTGCCAGTGTTTTATTTTCAAAGTTTATTTATGGGTTTTTTTCCAGTTCTGCAGCATCCTCACGTCTTTTTGAATCTTCTGTTCATTATGTCTGTGCCTGCCTTGTCCCTGATCTACAAATGTACATTTGCTGTTGATTAAATGTGACCCTTGCACGTGTTTTCTTTTTGATTTGATTTGTTTATGGGTCAAATGTTAAGTTTCTAACCCACGTTTAGTTTTCGGGAAGGACTTCAGAGCCTGAATTAGTAGTAAGTGAAACCTTGAGAATATCAAGCATTTAAAAGATTCATGGTATATGATAACCACAACTTGATTTGCTTTCTTGTGTGTATCCGACTGTGGAACCCATAAGATTTTAGAATTTGTTTTTAGTATGTTTTCTTTAAGAAGTGTAGATATTTAGTGCAAGGCCTAATGTTTTTGTAGTGGATACCACTACAATTACTGCAGTATTTTCTTCTACAAAACTGCTTTTCTTCCTAGTAAAATTTTTGAAGACAAAATGAATTTTCATATTAATCTTATGAATTTGAAATATATTTTTAGTGAAGGTTGTGAGATATGACATCTGTCGTATATTATTTAATTTTTTTTAAAGCATAATGGCAAAATAGGTATATACACACACACACAACCACATGCATTACATGAATATGACTTTTGTCACCAGCTGGTTGTGCTTGTAGAGATCCACGTGCTTATCTTGGTAATTGCAGGTATTAGTGTATTTACGTTGTGTGTGTTTGTGTATAAAGAGTATAATATAAGTATACTTTTCTTTAATAATAGCAGATTATCCAGTCAACATCTGCTCAAACTGTGAAACGAACCCCTGCTTGCCAGACTACCCAGATTAGGATGCCAGTGGTAATAACTCAGACCATTAGACCACAAGGTATGGGTTTCAATGTTTTAGTGAGATTGTTACCTTTGTATGAATTTTGTTGTAATTACAAATGAGTAGCATGGAAAAACTTACAGTGTTGACATTGGCAACATTGTTGACATTTATTTTTACCTCCTGCTGGCTGAAGAATGCATGTTTTCATGTACAGTTTCAAGGTGTTTCAGACCAACACAGTCCAACAGTGAAATGTTTTGAAACAACCTTAGGACTAAGCTCTCACATGTTTAGCAGTTTTTCACAGAAAGTTCTAAACCAGGTCAGGACCTTGGCTCTCACTGTCTTAAACAGTAACTCTGGGCCAGGAAAGAAATTCTTCAGTTTCCTGGAGCCTAGTGCCTCAATTTAATCATCTTACTTCTAATTTATACTCCTGAAGCAGAATGTGGTAGTCCCCATATCTGCAGCTACAAAGGTCAAGGTGGGAGCCCTGGAGAAATTTCTCAAGCCTCAAGTTGGTTTTCTTTGACTCCTGTCAGTGTGTTTACATTTTGGTGAGGTCAGAGACTATTAGAGCAACCTGACAGGCCATGCTAGCCACGGCACGTGGTTTGTGCACACGTGGGTTCATGTCTGGCTGATACTTCCCACTTTCTAAGAGGATTCTTGAAGCTTCCTAATAAAAACCCATTTGTTTCCTTCTACCACCAAACCTCTTAGATTTGGGTTTTATTTTTCCTGAATAAGTGTGAGTGTCTTATTGGATGTGGGCATTTACATGATTGAGGGTTTGTAATGGAATACAGAGCTTGTCATCTTCAGGTACTGAATCAGGAATCAAACTAGTTTATGCACATAAAAGCTATTGCTGCCTACTTGACTTCATTGCTTGGTCGTCACTGTTCTCCTTGGGAAAAAAAAAATGCATCAAAAATGTTTAATAGCAGTTGATGTTTTACTTGCTCTGCTCTCCTAGGGGAGTCCAGAGGTTGAGTGCACACAGAGACCAAGCTGCTGTTGTAATCTTGTAGGCTGTTTTCCAGGTTAGGAAGAAATACAGTTACTCACCATAAAATGTGTTTGTTTGATAGCACTGATGTCCTGGGTTTATAACACGTCCATGCATTTTATAGCAAGAGCTTTCACTTCTCACTAAAGTGTCTGAGAGTGAAGGCAGATTTCATTTCTTGGCTTGTTCAGTCTCCAAGTTGTGAATGTCAACAGTGTGCTGAGAATTTGCATGATACTGGCATCTATTTTTTAAACAGTAGATTCAGAATATACATGTTCTTGATAGGCCTTGATCAGCAGTGCAATGCAGCTTAACTGGCAGTTTGGCTTGTGGTAGATGCTTTCATAAAAGCCAGTTTATGCCAGGTCCTACCTTCTGGTGAGTTTATTCCAATTTACAGATTTGGTTAAGCCCTCCAGTATATTATTTTATTTACACAGATGAAACAAACAAGAATAAGCATTCAGAAAACATCCCAGTATAAAACCACTCATCCTGCAGCCCACATATGGGAGCAGTCTGCCTGTGTGCTGGCAGCACTGTCAAGAGCACATCGTTGTGATAAATTGTTAAAACCTTTCACAGTAAACACCAGTGTAATGATGTTTTATACTGACCTAGGTATTCCTGCAGAAGGAGATAATATACTGGAATAGGACATCATCTAAATAAAAATGACAGTAGCATAGTTCTGTGGAATATGACTTGTTAAGGATAGTTACCTCAGAACTGAGCTGACCTCCACAAAGTGCTGCATTTTCCTCCTTGGCAGCAGTGAATCTCCAAGTGTAAGGTATCTTCAATACATCCATGTGAACACATGTAATGCTTCCTAAAACAGTAGTTTAGATAAAACTGGCAAACTTTAAGGACTTTTATATAAATAAAGTTACTTCCACACCAGTGGAAGTAACACCTTTGTTACTGCATGGAAAATTCACACTCCTTTACTGAAGCACTCCACCAGGATAATAATTGGGTGAATTCCAACTCATGGATGGAGGAATTGAACCAAATAATAAAATTATTAACTGGAGTATTTGTTGCAGCTATTTAACCAATGCTGAAAAACAGCTAGGAATTTAAAAGCTCCTAAATTTGGGCTTATTTTTCTAGATCATGCTAATTAAAATTTGAAGTAAGGATGCAGTGGTGAAAGACTCTGTATGTCATTACCAATCCCATGAAATATCTAGGCCCACAGGTGATTTTAATTTTCAAAATATACTCTGCCCATAATAAAAAAATTGGATATTTTAGGCATATTTTATGTCTAACCCTTAGTAATGCACAGTTGTGATTTATTTAAACTAGAAAACTTAAATGTCATCCCAAATCTTACATTCACTTTGCTTGATCCATTGAGTAGAATTACATCTACTTGAGATGAATGTGAGACTTAATTCTTCCATATCCATATGGATATACATGCTTTGGGGGTGTTTTTCAACCAAAAGTTATATGTAGAAAACAAAGCATTGATACTGATTCCAAAGAAATATATTAATTCTGGAGGATTCTGTTGTTACTTCAATTTTGCCATTGCAATAATTTTCAAGGTTAACACATTTTTAATCTTCTAGACCTTAATTGTACAAAGCAGAAATCTGCTAATTTTTATTATTTTATTATTTCTTTCCGTCCTTCCAGTTCACTTGGTAGAAAACCTTTCCATTAGTTCATCTGAAATAGATAAATGAATTGCCTGGTTCATGAACTAATGCTGTCTGTCTGTGACATCTCATGGACCTTGAGTACTCTGATGACAAAATATTTTTATTCCCCAGGCTTGAGCCTGAAGTCCTAAATCTGGTTTTGTATTTGCTGATGTTGAGAGTCCACATTAGAGTTTATTTATACAGATGGAGAACTCAACAACCACTATCAAATCAGTTTCTCTTTAAGATCATTTCTTGGAGTTGATGAAGAATTGAAAATTAAAAAAAGTAATGCAGGACTCAGTCAAAGCTAGCAGCTTTGTATTAGCCAAGGAATGTTCTTAAAAGGATTTATTAGGATAGTTGTGTTTCAGGTTGTTACTGCTTATGAAAGAAAAATACTGTGACTGTACCAAGGTTCTTACCATGCCATTTATGTGCAACTGAGTCTCTGGGCTGCAGGACCAACCTTCACATCCTTCTGAAAGTCTCAAACACTACGTCTGTAATGCTCAGTAAAATGGAATGGTACACCAGAGAGGTGACATGTGCTAAATCAGGTAGACAGGAGTTACATTTACATGCCAAAACCCAGGTGGGATTAAAGGAAACCCAAAATGTAACCCAAGTCAATGTGTTCAGGCAGTCAAGGAGGGCCTGCTCCAGAAGTTTCATGTCAGAGAGGAATTTAGATCTCTTTAATTTACTGAATGTCCACCACACTTTGACTCATTTAGAAAACCCTGTTTGACTTGTACTTCAAGACTTGTAAAGTCTAGATACAGACATGAATTATTTTTGAGTCATTGTTTTCAGGATGAGAAAGCAAAAGACAACCTTTATGGGGGATGTGTGTCTAATTTGGCAATAGTATTTTTTCTTTTATATGCAATGCAAAACATTTTGGAATACATGCAGTGCTTTCAACTCTGAAATACATTTTTCACTGCAATAAAGAACAATTACTATATAGAAAATGTAAAAGGCATAGCTAATATCTTGAGTAACTGACTTTATTTGCATTAAGAACATTTCAAATTCGCCTTCTTTATTCTGTGCAGATTATCTAGAAAAATGGTTTACTGGCAATTGCAAGCACAGTTATAGCCATTATAAATATTGCAGCTGTTTATGGCCAATGGTTTTCAGTTTTGGAATCTTCACTGTTCTGTAAATATTGAAAAAACTGTAATGTTAATATAAATTTTGTATTTTAAGTTGTTCTTCCTCAGCATATACTCTTTAAAAATAATAACTTCCTTTGTTTGCAATTTACAGACAGTTAAATTTAGTTCCTGGACAGAAGGTTCTTTGATGTAAATTGTCTAAGACAGCTCATAATAACATTGCTTGGTGTTTTTCAGGCACAGTAGGGAAGGCACCAACAATACAAGCCAGTAAAAGTCCTGGGGGCTTTGGTGTTCAGGTCTCTGCAAATCAGAAAAACAAGCTGAATGACCCTGGAGGTGGTTCTTTCAGGTAAAAAAAGCAAAAATAATAATAAAAAAATGCAACGGGGTGGTTGGGGGGGATCTGAAGTATAAAACAGAATTTAGAATTGGTGTAACACCAGAGGGCAGTCTTTTACAATAATTCCTGTCTTTTTTTTTCCTGGGATTGGATGGCAATTTTCCTACTTAATTCTGTTTTAAGGCAGGGTGGGGATCATGACATATCTTGAGGATTTTTCTCTAAATGCACGTTTTAATGTTTAACAAAACCGTAAATTCTGTGGCTTGTAATAAAACTTCTGCTGAATGGAGTTTTGTGCATGAGGATTTTAGAGAGTCTGTGGTTGGTGTTACACGTTGGATTCTGCTGCTCCTGTGCAATGTGTGGGAGGATTCTGCTCGTGAGGACAGGGCCTGTGTGGAGTGGCCCCTCCTCGGCCAGGGGCAGTCCTGGGGGCTGGGAGGGGACCCCGAGCATGGGGATTGTTGGTTCTGGATTTGAAGGGAAGGCTTTGCTGTGTCTGAGCTTCCTGTGCTTCCTTAGCTCAGAGGCTTGGGTGGTTTGTTTGCCCCTGTAGGAACCAGCTGCTGCAGGTTCAGCACAGCAGCAGTGATGCACTGAGCTGCTCTGCCAGTTCTTTGTACTTCAAACTTTTATTTATGTATATTTGGGATATTTTTACTTTTTGTAGTGAAAAGCAAATCTTCTGTTTAGTGCATTTTGCTCTTGCTAACACCGTTTTAGTTATGTTAAAATGTTTTCCTTCTTTATTGAATGACAGAATATTCCTAGATTTGAATTTTCATCTTCTGGGATTCTTATGTTGCTCTGACATCATCAAACCACTAATTAATTTTCAGGCTTATGCTTTTGCAGGTGAAGTAAAAGAGCATTTGTAGCTCTTTGAAATATCTCTGCTTTGAGGCATGTCAGTATTGTAACTAATAGTGGTAGTACTTAGTATTAATCTGGAAGCAAAATCATTCAATTTTTTATTTTCCAATGCTTTTGCCTCCCACTGAGTATTTAAATGAATTAAAATGTCTGTTGGGTTCAATTGTACTGTCTTAATAAGTATTTTTTATGTTTGTAAGCAACATGAGCATTTATTCTTCGTTAGTATAGCTTTCAATTTTGCATACACCAAAAGGGACAGCATTTTTTTAGCTGGATGTTGTAAACTGTGCCAGGATTGATTCTTGCATTCACTTAGTTTATACATAGAATATATTAGGTTAGCTGGAATTGTTAATTTTCCCTTGGGGAGAAGCAAATGCTCAAGGCACTGATTGATAAATCAATAAATCTTTAGTGAGTTTGGTAAATAAGCTGTCAAGGGTGTATGTCATTTTTCCTCTAGAGAACAAATTTTAGTCAGAATGAATGTGTTTGTTTCCTTACATTGTTTTCTCCTTCAAAATAGTAAGACACAAAGCTGCATTTAAATAAGTCCATAAAATTGCAAAGATTTATTAAACACCAGCAAAGATCAAGCTTTTTTCATGATATCTTAACAAAGAATTCAGTTGTTTGCATATTTGCATTTCAACCCCTAACCTCTCCTGAGGACAAATAGATGTCTGACTATTAAGCCTAAAGGCACAGAGCTGGAAATCTGTATTAATCCTCTGAATGCTGACTAGTTTTCCTCAGCATTCCCAGCGTGTGTGAAGAATGTGTTTTTAGCCAGAAGGCAAACTGGCATCTAAAGCAAAGCAAGAATTTTGAAAAATAGTTGTGTTATGTATAAATTTATTTTGCCCTTAGTGTTTTATTATTGCATATTTGTTTCATTATTTTGCTTTCTTTAAAATAACTTATTTGAGCTTTTTGCTTTTGTGAGTGAAGTGTTGGTCACTAGAAACAGAAATTTGAACTTCTTTGTTTTCTTTTTTTTTTCCCCTTCTCTGTTCTGAACTGTAGGAGATACAAGATGGAATTACATAAAAGATCTAGCAATTAAGACTTTTGCAAATTGCAGCTATGCCTTTAAGGTCAGCATTTATTAATGAACCATAAGAGTGCTCATATGAGTTCACTGTTTGTTACAGTAGCTGTTCTGTGATGCAGAGTTCTGAACCCAAGAGTTCTGCAATGTGAAGCTGTGCTTGGGAAATTTTAGGTCACCTTTTTCGGTATTAAATTTATTGTTGCTGTATTTTTCAGACAAAATCACATACAACCCCAGTTAGCTGACTTTTCAACTAAGGGCAGAAATTTGAATGTTGTTTTTAGTAATTTTTCTGTTTTGCAAACAGAGGTCTAGACTTGGGTTTGTGCTGTAGCTGGCCAGCTTGAGGTGTCTGTAGCTGAGAGAAGCAAAAATCCCTCTGATGTCTGCCAGGGAGCTGCATATTTATCCACAGCTGCTGCTCATCACCTTGTCTGGTCCCCTCAGAGCTCCCAGTGACACCAGCTCCTCCTGATGTGGTGAAAGCAGCAGGCTCTCAATGATTCTTACCCACAGTTCAGGTAGTGGCCATAAAGGAGAACCAGTGGAAACATTTATTCCTCATGTTGGGATAGAATAATCTCTGTTGGAAGGTCGAGCTCCTGCTTGGGGCAGGTTTGCTTGGAGCAGGGCCTGGGCCATGTGTGCTCTGTGTTTCTCCCAGGGTGGGGTGGGGGTTGGTGCTCTTTGTCATCCCAGTCTGTGCTGAGCAGGGCTCAGTGGCATTGCATGGTAAGGCCACAGGTGAGCACACCTGTCCCTTGGTGTGTGGGATGATGCTGGCTTTTGTTTGCCATGGGGTGCCATGTGCTCCTTCCTTTTCACAGAAACCCTTTCTTTTCTGGAGTGACATTTCCCAGTTACATCTGACCTGGGACCTGGCAGTGTCAGGTTTTATGCAGCCAGTGTGATGGGGTTTGTTTTCAGAGATAGTTCTGTGAAGTCTCTGAGATCATTTGAAGCTGATCTTAGTATCTGTGTTTTATTCTGCTGTCTGGCTGCATTTTGAGGTAGACTCTATGTGGAAATAAAGAATTTGTTTTCAGACATCCCTTGTTTAGCAAAAAAAAAAAAAAAAAAAAAAGATTTCTTGTCTAGTATTTTATTTTCATTTCTAAAAATAAAAGTTTAACAACACAGGCAAAAGCAGCTTGCCCTTGAAGTAGCAGAAAGCTAATGTGGATGCTAAATTGATAACTTCAAAGTTTTCATCTAGGAATGGTATGTGATGAAACCTTGCCCTTGAAGATTTTGTTTTTCCAAATGAATATTTCAAGCTGTAAGGAGATTGTGTTTTTTCCCTTGTATTTCAAAATAAAGAAAAATACTGACCATAAATGTGGTTTGTTCTGTCAGCCCTTTTGCTTATCAGGGGGAAGATTCCACACAGACTGTAAATGAATTGTGTGGCAAAGCAGTATTAGGGAGACATTTAAAATTATAACGTGCAAGTCAGAATAAAAATGATAATTAATGTGTAAATGAAATCTATGCCATTATAAAATATAATACAGTAATGGCTGTACCAGTAATATCAAGTCACCATTTATATGCTCTATATTGTTGTTAGTCTCTGATTGTGTGATCCATGAAATCTGTGGGATGTGGAGACTTTGTTCTAATAACATGTAATTTCCCTTGTAAGAGAGAGGGGAGTCAATAATATAATATTGTCTTGACAGCTTTATGTGTTCTGGCTTATTTGGGAGAAGTTCAGTATTGCAGTTTGGGACAGCAGTGGCTCAAATCTGACAGTGTGTGAAAAAGAAAAGCTGCAATCATGCAGTTAAGGTTTGTTCATAAAGAAAATGCCACCAGATTTTTGTAATGGCTTGTCCTAGTTTAAACTAAATCTTTGAAACCTTTCACAGATAACTGTGCAAATACTTTAGGTTTCCTTGCTTATTTTTAGATAAGATTGGGGTTTTTTTGTAACTGCGTTAGTGTTTATAATGAAAAGGAAAGGGAAAATTGTTACAAGGGGTTGAATATAGGAGGAAGAATTAGACTCTTGGATTATTTTAAGTTACAGTTTGTGTTTGGAAGGAGTTGGAGAACTCGTGCTGTCTTAAAAATACCATGTGTGTTGTTTATGAGACTCAGAATTTAATCCAGTAAAACTCAGAAATATTTACTGAAACAGTAGAACTAGGATGGGCATAGTAATATATGCCAAGAAATATGAAATTGTTAAATACTGTGTTCTGATGAAAAAGGGAAGATAGACAGTAATCATCAGTCTAGATGACCACTGGATGGCATATTTGTTCCACAGAATGACTTCTGAAAACTCACTTATCTGGGCTTAAAAGTTCACTTTTATAGGAAACTGTTCAGAAAGAATAGCAACTCTTTATATAAGTGTATGTTTCAGTATCCAAACATTTTTCATTATGAGGTTCCTCGAAGTAGGGAAGAATATATGGATAAGGTTCTTTCTGTCAGAAAAAATTGTAGTCCTAGGTGTGATTAATATATTTTTTATTTGTCTTCCATGTAATACTGAAAAAGAAAAGCATGTAGTTGCAGATTGTATCTTGCAAATGTAAGATGGAAGATAATTATTCTGTCCATGAGTTACAGTGGTGGTCTTTGTAGGTGCTATTGCATTGGTTTTAATAATTTCATTGAAATCTAATTTGTGTCCAAAATACTTGTCTGGCTTTATTTCAGAAAATATTTATTTATTTATAATGTGGTCACAGATCTCTACACTAAATAAAAATAGGAGTAGCTAAACTGCTAAGCAGAAGGAAGGTAAAAGATCAATGGTACTTTCCTCAGCTGTGAAATAAAAGGAGGGAGAAGTATAAACTTCTCTTAGAAGTTATGTTCTGGAAGTCAAGACTGCTGTCTCGATTTTTTTTTTAAAGTATGATTGCTTGAAAGAGATGAAGGTACCTCTGTGCTGGCAACCTGATATGGGAATACAGGGTTGAGGCTCGTGGCTGCTGCTGGCCCGTTGTGCCCAGCTGTGCCAGCTGCTGGCTGAAGGGACAGGACAGGGTGGGGCTGTATGGGGCCAGCTCTGGAGCTCTGGGTCCGTGTTTCACCCGGCTCCTCCAGGGCTGTCAAGGTTTGAACAGCAGGTGTGTGCTAAGGAAGGCAGGAGCCTGCCTTGGAGTGGAGAATGCAAACCCCCTCCCTCTGAATTATTATTGTCTTGAAATTAAGGAGCGCTCAGGCAAAGAGATGGGAATAGGAATGACAGTTCTTTAACTAAAATAAAAGAACTAAAATACAAGATGCATGCAGTATTGCAAAAAAAAAAAACCAAACCACTGACAGAGTCAGAATCCAACCTGACACCCTGTGGGTCAGGGTGTTGGCAGCAGTGCCGTTGCAATGGTGGCTGCAGCTCTCCTGGAGTGACAGCTGTGGCTCTGTTGGAGCAGTGATCCTGCAGAAAGGTGGAGCTCCCTGTTGAAGGTCCAGTGGAGACAAATGAACTTGGTCTTCTTTTGAGAATCCACTTAGTGTCCCAAGTCTCAGGTTTTTATCCAGGTAGAGGGGCTTGGCTCCTCCCTCTGGCTGGAGCATTTCCCAGTGGGATGATGGAATTTTTTCAGTGGGACTCAATGGCCCATGAGCAGAAGACCTATCCCTGGAGGGAGGATGAATCATGGAAAAGATAAAGAAACTGCTCTTGCTGGTTTTTTATCAGCTGGGCCATTGACAGAAGATTATAGCACCCCCACCCCAGTTCCAATAGATGGTGATGGAATACACAATTTTTGGTTACATTTTGCACTGCAACCCATGACAGGGGCTGCCCATAGCGGAGTGGGGGCCCAGGGGCATCACCACTGCATTTGTTGTTTGGTCAGTTGGAGCTTTATTTTGAAATTCTGGATTCAAGTCTATGTTCCAGAAGCTTCTGCTATTTTACGTACTTTGGAGTTTGTGTTCTGGTAATTGCCTTGGTAGGAGTTTGGCTTTTCCATGGTTTGAGGGCCTGCTGAGTCCTGGGCGATTCTCATTCTATTTCAAGCATTCAAGTTTTAACCTGACAAAATCTTAGTTTCTTTCAGTTTTACCTGCAGTTTTGCTTTTGTAGACTCACAAACTTCTGAGTTGGGCATGGAGTATTTCAGTCAGTGTTGGCTGTGTGGTGTTGGGGGCAGGCCTGGAGCCAGTTCCTCATTGTGGCCCAGGGTCCCTCTGTGTGTCCACATCATGTCAGGTGTAAAAGTGCCAGGATTAGAAGGGTGAAGCACCTCCCCTACGAAGAGAGGCTGAGAGAATTGGGATTTTTCAGTCTGGAGGGGGGAAGGCTCCAGGGTAACCCATTTGTGGCTTTCCAGTACCTGAGGGGACTCAGCAATAAAGATGACAAGAGACAGTTTACAAGAGCATGGAGTGGCAGGACAAGGGGGAATTAGTTTTCCAAGCTAAAAGGGAATAGTTTTACATTGGATATTAGGAAGAAATTGTTCCCTATGAAAATGCTGAGGTTCTGGCACAGGTTGCCCAGAGAGAGTGTGGCTACCCCTGGATCCCTGGAAGTGTCCTAGGCCAGGTTGGATGGGTTTGGAGCAGCCTGAGATGCTGGAAAGTGGCTCTGCCCATGGCAGGGGGTGGCACTGGATGACCTTTTATATTTCATTCCAACCAAAACCTTTCTGTGATGTTGCAATACTGTTCTCAGAAATTTCATTTTAAGACAAGAATCCAAGTGCTTAACACTCCTGGAAATTAATAGAAGCTCATTTGTGTAGAATTTTTCTGAAAAGCATTGTAAAATTTTCTATTTTCTGTCTCAGGTTTTCAGCAAAAATTTTGCAGGTTTACACAAATAAAAATCCCTTCTTGACTTCTTCCCACAAAAGAAAACAAAATCAGTATCTAACAAACCATAGTAGTCTTCCACCGAAATTGGCTGCTGTAGTGCAGATAACAGGAAAATTATGGGAGGAGAGGGAGGACCTAGATTATGGATTTATGGATTTCCCTCCTTTTCTTCTCAGACCTACTTGCAGCTACTGGTTTTTACTGTGGGCATAAAGCTTGTTACAAGTGGCAAAGTATTTTAAGGTGCACGGGACATCGTGTTTGTAACAATTTCTAAAAAAAATCTTTTAAATTAGTCTTTTGTTTGTTTACTTTATACGGTAATAGGACTTGAATGTTCTTATCCATATATATATATCCTGAAAATAATATCCTCAAAGGTTGTGTAATCACTCTAGAATATTGTGAAATAGTGTTTGTGTCAGTAATAGCTGTGAAACAGAATGTGCTAAATCCAGATGGCTCTTTCCACAGCTCTGAGTCATACCTCAGACAGGTAGGAGGTAAAGATGCTTGGGAGATACCGGTATGGAAACTCAAATTTGTTTGTACTTTCTCAAGCTGTTAAAAAGGATGTTGCAGGGCAAAAAGTGGCCTTGCTATCATCTTCTCAAATGCAGCTGATTTTCCTAAAACTTGTTGACACGAGTGATATATGTATGTTGCCAGAGAAAATACCAGCACATTCTCAAGCCATGCTTGGAGCCCAGGCTTACCTATGAGCTCAGCATGGTCAAAGAATCTTCCCTGACTGTTGCTGAAAATGCTTTGATGCCCATTTTAGCAGGAACTTGTGAGACAGTGCAGGATTACAATTTCATGATTTTGCTTTTAATTTCTGGGGTTATTTTTGCCATTTTATGCCTAGTTTTCTTTCTGAAGAGAAAAGCTCAGTGTTCAGTTGTTAATGGTGATCATTGCCTTTAGTTTACTGATCAGCCTTGTTTCACTGATACCACTGACTCTCAGATGAAGACACCTCTGTCACACTTTCTTTTACCAGTCAAATTGTCCTGCTTCTGATGTTTTCCTGATATGGTCAGAGAAATATGTGGTTGTTTCTGAAGATATTCTAGGAAAATGAAAGCACTAGAGGTTGTGTCTCAATTGGCCCACCCGTTGGGCATGTGGTATGATGATTATTTCTGGACAAGTAGATGATGCAAAAATTTAATATATTACATACAGAATTTGGTTTTGTATGGCCTTTTTTTTTTTTTTTTTTATTGTAGAGATGACGATGACATCAATGATGTTGCCTCTATGGCTGGCGTTAATCTTAGTGAAGAAAGTGCCCGAATTATGGCTACCAACTCTGACTTGGTTGGCACCCAGATCCAGTCTTGTAAAGATGAACCCTTTCTTGCTGCTATACCTCTCCATAAACGCATACTTGAAACGGGTAAGAAGCACATCCCTTCCTTCCGGGAGTGTGTCCTTCAGAGTGATGAGGTTCTGAGGAGCAGAATATACTTAGCACTTAAGATGGTTTTTTAAGCATTTGATTGCATAATTTTGTGTTTCTAAACTTTCAAGGTTTCTGTGATAAAAGTAACTTACCTCAAGTTGGAAATTTAAAATAGCATGCTGGTATTTTTAAACTTCATGTTTTCCCCATGTTTTTTTATATCCAAGGATCAAAAAGCTCTTTGCAAACATTAATTATTTCTCACAATCCTCCTTCATGCTCTACACACAAGAAGATTGAAACAGAGAGGTAAAGTAAGTAGTACAGGTCACAGAGGACACCTGTGGATAACATTTAACAGAATGCTTAAGTTTCCTGTCAAGATTGTCTTTCCCCATACAAACCAGTTATTCAGTTCTTAACATCTGCATTTATTTAAGTTCATAGTGATTTTCTTACGGTGTGTTTTCAAAAAGCTATGTTTATTTATTGTGGCAAAAAGGTATGTTTATTTATTCTGCCATTTGAAAATGGAAGTTAAAAAACTGTAGTAGAATAACTGTTCAAAATCAGTGATGTTTTAAGGTAAGGAAACATGCTTCTATAAAACAGAATGTGTTTTATATGACATAATTATGCAATGTGTTCTGGTACTTAAATGTGTATTTTTCAGCATAATTTTGGTAGTGTTCTCAGTGCCATCAGTGTCTTAATATACAAAGCTCCAATTGTGTAGAGGTGTAAATTGTATCATTTTCAGACCTATGCTTACATCACAAATTTTTGGAGACCTGGTTCTCAGAGTTTTAAAGATTAGTCCGAAATCTTGTTGCAAATCAGCACAGTTCGGTTTTTTTAAGTCACATGGTTGCTTCTGAAATGTTATTTGTGTTTATGTTCATTCAATTAATAGGAGCCTTTTTATATTGCAGTTGCAGGCAAGTTCTTCACTAACTTATTGTCAGCCTTCACTGTTGTACTTTACCAAATGCCATTTGGGGTTCCCCTTCAGAGAAAGGAATGGTTTTTGGGGCTGTAGTGAGCTCGCTGTGAGGATGTGATGACGGCTGGGAAAGCACGTCCTGCCTTTTGGGACTGGCTTAGCACCACCTGAGGCTGAAGCAAGGTCTTCATGAAGTGTCTGAGAAACTGTTGGGAGGGGAGCTCACACAGTAGTTGGTACAGGTGTAAGAAAAGGAAAAGGCAACTGATACAAAACTGTTTGAAGAGAATGGGAAATCAGTAATGAATTTGCCACGTAAGCCTTAATGAGCTGTCTGGCTGTAACAATTGCTGCACAACATGGAGCTGTAATTACAAGTGCAGTACTTACAGGAATCTGTACATACTTCAGGAGCCACAGAACCCATCACACTATTCATCACTGCCTTTTGGGGTTTGCTCCTCTGAGGAACAAATCCCTATGGCTGTTTCTGAAGCTTTATTGGCTTTGATAATTGAAATTAAACTTTCAAAGCTTTTAAAAGCAGCTGCAGGGATTTGCTTCTCAAAAGCAGTGAATCCAGAAGAGTGGCCACTCCTAGTGATCTCCTGCAGCCAGTTTTAGAGCTTTATTTTGGTTTTACATGAAGCCTTTTATAGTTTTGAAAGTGGCTGTGGAGTTCAGAAGGGGCTACTATCTGGGATCTATGGCTCTTGAGGAGAGAATTCCTTCAGCTGATTTTGAAGTTTTAGAAGCTGGGTTTTCATTGTGTGTGGCCAGATTTGTTGTTTACTTAGGACCACACACAAATTTTGTAATTGGTGCTACTGGGCACTTAAAATAATGACATTTTAAGTTTACAACAAGACTCAGTATTGCCATATGTTGCTGTGACAACACCAGGACTAAGCAAAGCGCCTGTGACCTTCTCGAGCACATTAGGAAAAATCTGTTATGTGAGTCCTCATTCTTCTGTTTTCATTATGCCTGTTGACAAATGAGATAAGATACATTGTTTCTTCCTACTTTTGCCTGAATATGACTTAAACAGATGTTATTTTCTACCTTTAGGTCTATTCATATTTAATCACTTCAGTTTTAGAGCAGGTTTTTATGTTTTAGTAAAAGAGAGATTTGTGGTGTGTACAGTATTAGGAAACTGCTCTTTTCTCCTTTCTCAGAAGCTAGATCTCTCAAGTTTTCTGTAATATTAATCTCCTCTTTTCTGAGTAAGAGCTCTGTCGAGCAAGTCAGTAGTGTTCCCCAAAGGCTGTTTCAGGGATTGTGCTTCCATTCACCAGAGTCGGAATATCAACTGCTAAAGTGAGAGCAGATGCTCTTCAGACTTTGGCAGTAACCACCAGCCAGATAGCTCAAAGTCATAGTGAAAGAGGTTTCTTAATACATTGTATGTTCTTATCTCTGCTTGAGCTTGGCAGTGTTATTATCCAAAGTTTATTTTAAATCTAAGGGACTAATATTGATCCATTTGAATGGAAGAAGTAACTGAAAGGTAATTCATGCAAAGATATTCATCCGCTTCCCACATGCTTCCTTATCCAATTTTGTATCTAGTCATTTTGGGCTGGTAATCATTGCCATTTGTTCATGTAGGAAGGCAAGGCTGTGACTGTTTCAAATTCTTCTTTGATGCAAAATCAAGAGTGGGTATTTCTCAGCATGTAATGTATTTCTTTTGTTATTCCACTTGGAATCATAAAACTTTAAACTCTGATCTTTCTGCACGACAGCATAGCACAATGAAACATGTACAGAGGGTAGTAAGGCTTTTGTTTCTCTTTTTGAGAAGTTGAGAGGCCGAGGTTGATATTCATCATGCATGTGCATACCAACTCCTGACACTTTCCAGGTCTTTAACTTTGTTAGTTGAATAAGTAGTATTTCTTCAGAGGGCAAGCAAACTGATTAGACCCTCACAAATAAATACTGCTGAAAAATCCTAGCTTTCCCACATGGTTTTGTGGGAACAAAACAAGAAAAATAAGCTTAATAATTTGTAATTGTTTTGCTTTAGTTCATTCATAACTTACTTCTTGCTGGGGAAGAATGTTGTGTTAGTTAGGTTTTAGGAGCTTGTTTTTGACATTCTGAGTTTTTGCTGTTTACTGAAAGAGGCAACAGGCAACACTTAGTAAAGGAGGTTTTTTAGTGTGGCAATTTCTGTAGTTCATAACCATCTTGTGAAAATAGAAACTCCTTGGCTTTAATTCCTTGATTACAGCATGGTTTCTGAGTGTAGATAAGAATAAGGCTGCACTGCATTTTATACTAAATGTTAGTGAAAGGTAGCAGGACACAGCAAAGGATGGCATAAAACATGATCCTTTTTTATAACTGGTACATAACTTTTTTATAGCCTGATAACGAAATCCTTGGAAAAAGGGAACAACAGTCTCATGTACTTTTCTGAGAACTTGGTGGTCTCTCAAACCTTCACTGGGCCTTCCAAGAAACTTTGCTTTATATTTTGTGAACAGCGGGAGCATGATACTGTCACAGGCTTGAGTTCTGCAGTAGCTTATTTATTCCCACAACTTTTAGTTCTAACTGATTTCTTCTACTACCAGGTGATGCCATTTTGTTTTTATTAACTCTCCCTAAAATGTCACAAATTGTGGTGAACCCTGACCATAAATTAACTGTCATAATGCAATAATATTTGAGCAGGAGTTTGGCATATTGTATTCTTTGACTTAGGTGGTTCCTTTCTTTCTCTTCACTTGATGTTCTTCACCCCATTTTTCTACTTCAGTTTTATTGTTACAGAGTGCTGAATCAATAGAACAGATGTGGCATTCTAAGAAATATGGGACTGGTTTGGCCACATTAAATAAATTTCAAATACTGTTCATCTTGTATCTTTCAAATTATTTTAACTTAAATACATATGATAGAAATTTATTGGAGAATCAGCCATGATATTTTTATTTCACATTCATTCTGAGTTTTTTACAACTGCATTAAGAAATTAGATTGTCTATAGCTGTATTTGTTTGTTACCTAGCATCGTTATCAATGGCCTTTGGAAAAAGTCTGTTATACTGACAGAGCATACAACTGCAATATTTCCCACCACAAACATAGTTCTGGATTCTCTTGCTTCATAGAAATAAATTTTTAGTCTAAAACACACATAGTGGTGCATGCCAGTTACTATACAGCTTGAAAATGTGCTGATGAATCGAGTTTCTCCTAGTTCAGTAACTATAAGACCTACAGAATTCCTTAAAAGAGCTTCAGAGAAGCTTGGCTGCTTAGAATTGAGCCACTGCTTCTGTCAATATAACAGTTGTATGGTTAGGCTCAACATAATTTATAGATTTACCTTTTTGTTATTTTCCATGTAAAATAGGTTTTTAATTCTGTCTGATGAAATATTGATCATCGCTCTGCTTTGGTTCTTTCTTCAGCCACGCTTGAATTGCACGTCTGTTATAAAACTGCATGTTAAAACATACAGAAATAGTTTATCTGGGTTTTCTGTATTCTGGAGTGCATTGAATCTACTGTGTGGCATCACAGTGGCAGCAGTTGTGTGCATATGTATGTATTTGAAATAAAGAATTCATGTGCTCTAGAGGGCATTTTGTATTGCTGAACCATGTTAAAACCCATAGGGGTCCCCTTCATGGAGCCAGGCCAGGTGATTTCAGCCTCTATTTAAAGCAGTTGTTATTAGTTCAGTAAGTCTTTCTGTTATCCTCCTTTTCTGGGTTTGTTTGTCAACATTTGTATTCGTGTTTGAATGAGATGAAACTGTCCTATTGATGACTGCTCTTTCATATACAGAGCAGCTCTAACATAAAAGTATAGTTATTTTTCTGGTTGCTTTACTTTAGAGGGCTTTTATAGCTGTTTCAATTACAGTGGTTATGTGTTCTGAAATTCTGAGCACTCCGATTGCCGGTGAATATAATTTTTTGTTTTCACTGCACTTTTTGTTGATGTGACTTAGTTGTTTTCATACTGACTTTTAACTTTTTGTCCATAAGTTGATTTGTCTTCAAGCTGAAGTATTTGTTTGAATATAATTTTTTCCATCAGCATCTTTCTGTCAAGATGACCTCCCTAAATGCCTGTGGACATACACTTGATTGTGTTTGGGGATTGCTCTAACACCTACCTGTTCATAAGTGTAGCAGCTTGAAATCATGCACTGTCCTAAGGACATGCTTAGTCTGCTTGAACTGTACCTACAGTGAAGTTCTCTGGATTCTACTTGCATTTTCTCAGGGAACAAAATAAGTCATGTTAGGTATTGTATAATCCAAATTGCAAGTTATTGTGCATGCCAAAAGCATGGACTTGGTCTAGTTTCTGTAAACTTCAGTTTGGCACTGCAGAGATGTAGCAGGTGTAAAAAATGCGTCCACATTCTGACATCTGGAATAGTTCTGTAACTTGGGCTTTTCTCCTTAGTATAAAACAAGCCGTTTGCTAGAAATTGTATTTATATGAGATGTGTGCTGCTTCCAGTTTTCTAACCAATGTCCATAGTTTTGATAGTTGTTTTTTAGGCTGAGATTGGAGTTTATTGTACATGTTCAATAGACAATTTGATTTTATATTCCAACTGACTCAATTGCTAATGTTACAATATTGTAAGACAATTATATTTTATTTACATGTATAATTTCATTTTTAAAAAAGGTGGGAATACGTTCCCATCTTAGTATCAGCAGCAGTGTTGCCAAATAAACATAACCAGTAAGTACTTCAGCAGAATGTTAAACCCTATTGTTGTTCTTTCTTTAATAGGTCCATGATTAGACTTCCTGTTTTACAAGATGTCCCAACATGTGTTGGAATGGTAACTTCAGTACCACCTGAGAGCTTGGAGTCTGCCTTTCTGTGAAAGGTAGGGCAGCTTTTGTTCAATATTTTTTGTGTATTTCCAAGGTTTTCTTTTTATTAATCTTATTGGCTCTGCAACACTACAGAATCTGAGTTATGCTTTTAGCAGTGTCACCTTTAGGTGTCAGAATTGATGTTATTTCATCAAGCAATAATTTCTCAAAATAAATATGATGAATTTAGCTATCGTTTAGCATTTAAACAATGATTATTTATAATGAAAATGATGCTCTTTCTTCAGGCATCATTTTCAAAGGTTTTTCTCTAGCTGAACTGAGAGCATGACCATACTACTTGGTCTCAGAAATATTTAGAGAATTCAAGGTTTTTTTCACCATAATAATTTTGTTTTCACCCGTTTTTCATTCTGTTTTGTGAATGTAGTCAAAGTGCCATCTTTAAAAGGCCTTGCTATTTCTGGAAGACAATTCTGGCCTTCAGGGCCCACCAAAATGTGTTACCCAACCTCAGAATAAGTTTGCATCTGGGAATTGAATGGCCTAAATTTCCAGGTCTCTGCAAAGGAGAGTAAAATTAAGATCATCATTCTGTGGAGATGCATTCTCTACCAGATTCATTTCTAAAGTCCATGGATGTAAAATAAGAACAATAAAAAGAAAACCTTAGAGAACCATTCAATATTGCAATGAAGCTGACTTACATTATCCTTGTAGGCAAACTCCATGCTCTAGAGGTGGTGCTAATGTCCCCAGCGCTCAACACATGTTGGAACATCTTTGTGGAGGAGGAAGTCATTGATCAGTGAGCAGCATCTTCAAGGATCGTTTAAGGGGGAAAAAGTAAAAGGTAATGTTTTTTAAAATATGTTGGAATGATTGTTCATTATGTTTATTTGGCAATCCTGCTGCTCATACTAAGGTTGTGGTGTTTTCATTTCTTAAAATTGCTGAGAAACTTCGTGAAGTTCTTTAGTCTTTTCTTCTCCCATGAGTTTGAATTGCATTTGTCAGCCTCCTTCACATTGCTGAGTCTACTGCACACAAGTCCAGAATTTACTATACCTCAGTGGCAATTTGACACTTTCTTCAGTGGTTGTAAGAGGCAGAGAGGGTTACTCTGTGGTTTAACCAGTTTAGCAGTCCCTCATGTTAAATAAGTCAGAGCCAAATATTGAACTGGTATGAAGACATTCTGCTGCTAACCAAAGGATATTTGTTTTGAAGGAAGTAGCTGCAACACAAAGTTGTGCCAGATGAGGTACCACCATCTGTTCCTGCATAATAGTGTAGAAGTGCAACTTTAATATAAATTATCATAAAGTAAAGCTATTTTGACAAGTTTAAGTGACCATATCTGACCTAGTTAAATTTTGCAGTGGTGGATCTAGTGATGCTCAAAGAATGTGGAGTGGTGTCCTGATCTTGGCAGTTTTAATTCCAATCCTGGACATACATAGATGAAGGTGCTGACATTTTGAAATTCAGGTTTTGATCTTTGCTTTACCTTTCTGGTATCCTTGGAGTTTCCTGGGTTTTGTGCACCCTGTCTGACATGCCCATCCTGCCTCCTTAGGTGAAGCCTCACATGTAACTAGACTGCCTGGCATCAGGCTTGTGGTGACACCTGTGATTGATACCTGTTCAACTGTGGTGTCAGAGATGGCTTCTCAGGGGAAAAAAATTGTCAAAATGTCTGTATTGTTCACACAATTTGCTTTAAAAGAACATAGGCAAGTTCTTATAGCTGATATTCCTCTGAATCCTGTGGATATGATGGAGAGTGTACACTGTTCCTTCTGAGGACTGTGCTCTAGGATGCTGGCATCTGTGATATTCTTACAGTTCTGCTCCATCTCTGTTTTACTTGGTGTACTGTCATAATCATGTATTTGTGGTATTTGAGCCTGAGGTCTTGTCTTGGTTTACTATTTGGAGTTTAGCTCAATAAACACATTTGCTTACTCTGCATGAAAACAGATAAATCCCCAACTAACGACTTCTCTGTTGTTTTCTTAGGGTCTCCTGTTGATGTCATTGCCATGTTAGTTCTTTCTGGTCTGGTCCCTGTAAAAACCTCTTTTGAATTGACTTTTTAGTGAGTAACCAAACACAAAAGTGCATTGAGGCATTTACTATTATTCATAAAAATAGTGAACATATTTTCTGGTCCTCTATAGTCACTCCATATTTATTCTTGAATGTTCCTGAATGTCTTTGGACATGCTTATTATGCTGTTTTTTTTGGGTTTTTTTGTTTAGGGAAAACCAAGATGAAGAAGAAAAGATCATATAACTGTAATCTGTGTGTTCTTATTTGACTTGTTGAGACCTGCCTCTCTTTCAGTTCTCATCCCCTATTCTGTCTTCAATATTTTGCTCACACTATTCAGTTGTTCCAGCACAGATTACTGGGATTATAGGGTAGGATGTGGAGCTGTAGTTCTCAAAGACTTTGTCCTTCAGTGCCTCCTTTTAATAACTTCAGCACCCACCCTTCTTTTAGAATACACCCATCAAATGGCACAAAAATCATCTTAAAGTTGAATTATTTAAACAGGAGGAATTAAACATCAAACTTAAGGACATTGTCTTTGCTTAACACATTGAAATTTTGCTTTCTTCTAAGAGAAGTTAGATGATATACAGTTTAGTTACAGAAGAGAGCAGGGAAACAATGAATTGTAATGCCTTGTGTTCCTTCAGAGTTGAAATTCTTTCTGTCCTCTGATCAAGCTGCAAGCCTTCCTTGCTGTCAGAATGCCAAGTGTTCTCTGCTCCTGGATGCACTGTTTATGTGTATATACTTCCATGCTTTATGGCAGCTCCTTCCATTTTCCAGGCCTCCACATACCTGTGCAGAATGTTGTTTGGTGACTGGCTGGGTTCTGTTAGAGACAAACCACTAAGGCTAATAAAAAAGACTCTTCAGGAATGATTAATAGCTGCCTTTCAGATGTTTAATTATCTAGCTTAGAGACAGAATTTTGGGAACTGGATTGTTTGGTTATATATACCATAGCACAGACCTCTTCTCAAAGTAATTTTTCGTCAAAAAGAACTTACTCATGAATTATGAGTAAATTCCCAGACTTAGCCAGTAGTTGAGACTTTCTAGAGTAGTAGAGGCTTTTTGCTGGTCAATCGTAGATGTCTTTCATCAAAAAACACAAGTTGTGTAGCTAGGGTTAACTAAGATTCTCGAGAAATTCTTTCTCTACTTGATGAATTCTTTGTCCTGCCCCAAATCCGATGGACTTGCATATAAAAGCTTTGAATCAGCACAGAAAATAGGATGAGATTATGGCCAGGGTTACACGTAGGTTTTGCATGGATGCAACTGTTTCTCTGGCTCTGTTGTGTTAAAATAATTACACCAATATAACCTTCTAGAACAGAGCTATTTTGCTTGTTTTCTTTTGACAAGAATAAATTGTAGTAAAATTAGAAAGTTAAAGTTCAAAATAAACAAAAAGTTTGCTTTTACCAAGTGCTTAGTTAAGTTGTGGAACTCTTGGCTTTACAACGTTTCAGATTCAAAAAAATTACTTGAAAAATTAGTGGAAAAAACATTCCATCCTGACCTAATATACAGATAAGATGCTCTAATTTAGGACAGACCAAGGCATAATTTTGGTGCACAGTTTTAATCTTGTAGCAGCATCTCCTAATCTCACTGTTAGAGAAAGGATGATGGACTTTGTTACCCAGTGTAGATTTTCTTACTATATACTTTAGATACATAAGTATTTATTATAATATAGTTTGTACTGGAAAAGTTAAATCCACTACACTGCCTGAAACATACATTGAATGGTTTTGTGCTCATGCATTCACACTACAGAACTTAAAACTCTCAGTTGGATCTTACTTTGCTAAAATAGCTTGGTTAGCATTTACTTTGGAGGGGGCAGAAGAAGACTATTAAAAATTTTGCAGCATTTTATTCAGCATTTTTTATTCTTTTAGTTTACTTTACTTGGCTGCTTATGTTTTTTCCCTGCTGTGTCTTGCACTGAACATGGTATGTATTTTGAGGACTTGAATCTGCAAGTTTGGAATTCATTTTAAAAAAAGTAACCAATTTTTGAGCAGTTTCTCATTTCACAAAATGCTTCCTGGGCAATCAGCCCAAGCTGGGTAGTCCTGAAGAAGTGCAGACTGGCAGCTCTCCAGAAGCTTGTCCAGTTTGTCCAGAACTCTACTCATGAGTTAGTTCTTCAGCTCTGAGAGGAGCTTTTTTCACAAACGAGTTTAGCAAAGTAAGGAATGTAGGGCTTTCCATTGTTTTGTAAATAACAATTAGGAGGAGATAAAAAGTCCTTCTCTGTGAGGAAGTCGTTGTTTCCCCGAAGGTGTGCTGGAGGTGTTGAATGGTCTCAGAGCGGTTTGCAGAAGCTGTCCCGGGGCAGCCGAGGGTGATTTGGAGATGTGGATGCTCCCTTGGCCGGCTGCCCCTCACAGAGGGGTGGTGCTGGTCGATGGCTGCCCCTCACAGAGGGGTGCTGGTCGATGGCTGCCCCTCACAGAGGGGTGCTGGTCAGTGGCTGCCCCTCACAGAGGGGTGCTGATCTGTGGCTGCCCCTCACGAAGGGGTCCTGTTGAAGGTCTGCCCCCCCAG